>VZTH01006523.1:314691-392233 GCA_013397815.1 Aleadryas rufinucha | reverse complement strand
CAGATGCTTATTTTTTTTTTTTTTTTTTTTAAGAAGGAAAACAATAATTTAGGATTCTTTATCTCCCCTCCTCCAACACAATAACAGAAGTTATAATAATCTAGTCTGGCAAAAGCAGCAACACTTTTAAAGAACTATTACCCCTCACTGTTTTCCAGCTCTCCAAGAACTCACACACAACTTTCTGTAGTAAGACATTAATTCCAGCACCTGGAGCCCTACAGTGGCATTAGAACAGCATTTTGTCATCTCTGTGCAGATATAAGGATTTTAAATGACACTGAAATTATTAATATAGCTTCTGAGTACTTCTGTGTAAAAAAAGTAACCATGACTTTAGAAGATGGAACTGGGCACTAGAACTAAGTGACACTGGTTAATTATCACTATGAGCACAGTTTCAAGACTGCTGACAGTCCAGGGCCAATTATGAGTCATGCCAAGCACTTGCAGTATGGGAGACTTGATTTATTCTGCCACACAAAAACATCCTCTGTCTAGAAACACTTAAACTTTCAGAGCCCCTTGGTTACAAAGGTACCTGATGCAGAAAAGGTATTTTTCCTCTGTTTTTCTTCATAGTTACGTCCTGGTAATGCAGAAATAAGATCAGGATTTTCCTAGCTTTATGATCATTGTCAATAATTGGTGTGGACCAAGGAACAGTCCCAATGGCCAGTCTGGATATGGTATCTCTGGTTTCAGCAGCTAAAAAAAATGCAGCTGTATGGGCAATGGCCTTGTCCTACCACTTGGCTTCAGGGCCAAAGAACATTGTCTGGTCACTTTTATTTACTAGAGCAGATGCAGCTGTGATGGAGCACAGCCATTATAGAAGTCTTGATTCCAGTTATTTTGCTGGCCTATGACGCAAATTGATTCAAATTTGCTTAATTTAATGTCCCTGATTTGCTTGTTTAATGTAACATAAGAACATAAAAAGCCTTTTCTGGGTCAGTCCAAAATCTTTCTCTAACAATGAGAAAAAGCTTACAGATGAGTTTAAGGACAGGACAAACGAAGCAGAACTTGCCAAGAATTCTCTCCAGTTCCAGTCATTTCAAGTTCAGGGGCCACTCAAGCCAGAAACACTTAGTATTCAATCACTCCCTAACATGTGGCTCTTCTGTCAGTGTGAGGCTGGGGAAGCCTTTGGACCTCCCCAAGTACCTTGCAGCGTGTTCTGTGTCTTACCTTCCTTCCCTTTGTGTGAGAACGAGTCTCTTTGTTTGCTTTCAGTCTGCCAACTGCTAGTTTGATTTGATGTCATTGTACTGCAACAGTGAACACTGACTGATCATTCTCTGTTAATCCTCTCCATGTAACTCGTGATTTTATAGATCACTTTCCTTTGGGGCACCTTAATTGATTTATTTTCCAGGAAAGAGCATGTATTTGGTGATTCTTCCCCCAGATGCCATTTCATAGTTCTGTCACCTGTGTGCTTCTTCTCTATTTCCAGTTCTTTTTTTATCCTCCTTTTCTTTCCCCTCTTTTTTTTTTTCTCTTTTCTCTTTTCTTCATACAGATAGAAAAGGTCTTTTAAGCTATTCAGGATGGGAGAGATCTGTTACTGAATGTGCATGGTGCCTCGAGCATGGCTGAGTAGATGCTGCTGTAATACAATGTGAGGGAAGAACTCTAGATTAAAGGGAAGATTTATGTAGCCATTTGAGTACCTTAGAAGCCAGAAGGTGACAAACAAAATTTACAGGAGCATCTCTACAGATTAGATGCCTAACTTCCCCTGATAGTCTTACCAGCACAGCAGAACCCTTTTCATGTTGCTAATCTTTTGGATAACAGCCCATAGGTCAGTGATTAAAAGCAATCAGGGATACCATATGCACACAGAAAACAACACTGTTCCTTCACAGGACCAATCAGCATCCAGCCATGACATATCTGTAGAAATAGAGTGAGTCTGGCAAATAAAAATAATGTGAATTTTGATGATTCACAGGGAGTGTTCATCCTGTGAATATAAAAGAGGTAATTAAAAATCACAAGGAAAGAAAATTCAGCAACACTGGATTAATAAACTGTAAGAAATGAGCCTGGAAAATTAATGAAGTCCTAAGAAATCTAGGAGAAAAGATAGATTGATAGACATATTATATATTTCTTCCACAGAGTTGTTTTTCTCTCTGACACTTAATGTTTAGTTAAAGAGTAGGATTAAAAATCAGTTTAAAATTTTTGAATTTCCCCTAATTTCAATATAGAAAGAAGGGATCATGATTAATCAGACCAGTAAACTTTTCAGCAGTTTCAAACCTGTTTAAGTACCACTGACTTTATTATGGGAAGATGAGGAAAGAAAAGATGACAAGCAAGACAAGGATACAGCTGCAGACACTTGAGTTATAAGCTCAAACTTGTGTTCTCAAATTATTCAGGGTTCTTCTGGTGTCTTTAACCTTTGGACAACTAAGTCACCACTTTGATATAGAACCTGTTTGCAGTGAAGCCAGCAAACATACCTGCACATTTTTTGGAAAGCGTTGAATTTTGAGGAAACAATTAATCTGACCTCAACAATTCTATTTTTTAATGCTTATGAGGCTGAAAGGGAAAAAAATGGCTGAAATTAATTCTGTCTATAGATGTGTGATACCTGTTTGCCTGTTTAGAGAGTTTAGGAGTCAGGGATGGCCCTTCGATGCTGGTACACAAAAAATTACATTCTTGACCAGGGTTTCCCAGTGCTTAACCAAGTCTCAAAATGCAGTTTTGTTTGGATTTGATGTATTTATTTCTCATTAAAAGATTTCTGAATGTCATGCACTTTCCAGCATATTGTGTACAGACACACAGAGAGCAGCGTAAGCTATTCTCAGCACAGCAACTTATTCATCAAAAATTGCTGCTTTATGTTTTTTAGAAAAATTATTTGTGCACAGACTTCACTTTTTTTTTAATCTGGGACAACTCTGGAGTAAACGTATGCTTAGAGTGAATACAGCTGGCAAAACTAGGCATTAGCTGACTGGTTTATACAAACATGTTGTAGCCTGTGGATTCCTTGCAAGCTATTTCCTGTTTTAACTGTGTATATTGTGTTTGTTCTGGGAATTTATTTTCATGCTGCTCAGTTGTATGAGTTTACCTGGATCACAGGGTTACATACATTTCCTGAGTGGAAATGCTACATCTTTACTCCACTGCTACACTGTGCTTTCAGTCTGTCTGAACTCTGAGCAAATATGCATCAATGGTTTGGTTCCTTCTTGTCCTGTGAAAAGGTTGTCCTAAGAAGAATTTTCTTGCTTGAAAGTTTATATAAAATATCAGTCTCAGGTTTTGCTGGGGAAAGGACAAGGGAAAGCAGAGAAAAGAGGAGAACTAAATGTGTAGTAGTCCTTCCATTAATACTGTAAGATTCATACACTTCAGATCGTAGGGACTCCTTCTCCACATTGCAGCTGCATTTGGCCTTGGCCAGAGGAAATGGTCCATTGGATTCAATACCAAGGTAACTGCATGAACTCTGTGGTCTGTGTAACTCAAAACATTGGGTTAAACGATGGAAAAGTCAAGAGTGATCTTCAAATCAGTAAATTTCAATGAATGATTTTTTTGAATCATGGTGAAATGAATGTTTATGACTAGTTTTCCTAGATGTTGCTATAATACAATAGCTGTGGACTGTTGAACCACATGCTTTATTTCAGGCAGAATTGATGTACCTCCAGGAGAGGATTATATAATCCCCTTTCAGATCAGATGGTCTGTGAAAGTGCAGATGAATGCAGAGCACACACTGAAGAAAACTGGAAAGCAGTAAGGTTTCTTGGTTAATATTAGTGTTACTGTCTTTAGTTTATAATAAATGAGCATTAGAAAGGGTTTCACTCACAACAAACACTTCTGATAGCATAATAGACTAAAAAATAGAGTTTTTACAGGCACTTACTCATATAAATTATAACAGCAACTGGATACAATGTCAGGCAAATGGCTTATGCATTATATGAGTGTGTGAACCAAACAGTTCTGTTGACATTATATAGAAGTCATTACACTTTCAATTGACTTATTTTGCCATTGCAAACACTGTTATCTGCTCACTGGAAGATTTTTTTTCCTCCGTATTTTTCAGAGGAAAATTTTATATTGCCTTAAGAAGTGTTGCCATTAATAGGATTCTAAAATAATTTTTGTATACGTAGACACATTTTTGATCCCTTTCAGTTAAAAAAGAGATAGAATAATTATTAAGAGGCCACTTCCTCAGTCAGCTGATGGATGTGGATTTCTGTGTGATACAGTAGTCCCTTTTTTGTGTGACATATAGCATGTACTGCACTTTCTGTGGAGATTACAAACACAGTCTTTCTCTATATTTTCTTATCCTTCCATATCCTAACAATTAATTTCCATATATTCATTACATTTATCCCACTAGTAGTCTCAAAAAATTACAGTCCTTTAGTGTAAACCAATGCTAGAGTGCACAGAAAAACACATTTCTGAAACAATGTTTAACTTTCCCTCATTTCATCAACCTCTAAGAATTAAATATAAGAACCATCAAATACTTTTTTTTTTTTTTTTTTTTTCTTTGTTGTTCATTGGCCTTGGGGACCTGATGGCCACAGCCCAGGTTGTCACAGTGGTGCTCAGGAACGGGGAGAGCACAAGAACTGACTCGGGCGAGGCTGCACAAGCTGACCTGAAACCAGGGGGAGTGCAATACTGTGTAAAGGTGCTCCAGCAGACATTACAGACCTTACAGCACAAGCCCCAGGCCAGCCAGGGCCACTTGGTTGCCAACAGGTATTTAGGGACTTGTCTACTGCTGACTGCAACACAAAGCACATGATCAGTTTACCTGCTTCTGTGGGGAGGCTGTTAGACGTAGCTCAAAGATGCTCTTGAAATAGTTCCACCTGCTCAGGGTTAAAGATGGTCTAATTTTATGGTCTACAAAATTTTGATATTCTAGTTCTTTAGCCAGTTTCTGGGTTTTCAAAAAATACCATTCCATAGGTGTGATATGCTCCAAAAATTGCTCATGTAATGGTGCTTTTTGTTTTGTACAGAGACAGAAATAGTACTATGCATTCATTTCAAGAAACTTGCATTTCAGCATTGCACATAAAGCAAAAGATAGCATTCCAAGGTTTTCAGCTTGACAAGGAAAATATCTTCTTGACCCTTTTGTAGTTAAAAGAGAGGTCAAAAAAAAGGAGTATTTGCAACTCTTCCATCTTCTCTATTTATCTTAGCTTTAGACTTTGAATCGTAAACAAGCACGATAGGGTCCTGAACCAGGATTAAAATGGAAGGTTGTTTTCAGAACTGGTATAGAAAAGCACTTTTTCATTTTGTGTGTGAGTGTAAATGCCTTTAAAAATGAATAGAGCCATTCGTCTAAAAAAAAAAAGAAGTATTGACATTTTTATGGAGTTGTTTTTGGAAGGATCCAACGTTTAATATTAAATTCAACATATGGTTGTGGTCAAATTGTGCTCCTACTGTGTAAAATGTATGAATAACAACTTACTGCATTCTCCTGGCCAATATACGGAGAGAAGGTTGATTAATTTAACTAGTATCCCTTAATCTCCTGCCTTGGCTTCCATCCCGTTCTGCAAGGGTTGATAAATCTTACATCCCCTGAGGAGTATTACAATTCCTAATAGTCTTATGCTATTAGGAAGAAGCAAGGCTCAACTGTACCAAAACATCCAGCACATGAAATTGTATAAATAATTTAGCTTTTCCAGTTTAATTTTTTTTACAGCTTTTCTTTGCAGGCTACGATAAGAGATATTAGTTCAGTCAACTGTAAGTAAATAAAATAAAAAAAGGAAAATACTGTTCAAGGGAATTGTATGAAGAGGTAAGGCTGTTCTTCTCACTGTTTGCAGCACCCTGTTAGGCTATCAAACCAAAGGCATTCATATATTTTCCTCCCTTTAAAAAAACCCATATTTTCCTTAGAGTGGGTGTTCTCTTAGGATCATCAGCTATTTTCCACATGATATGACATGGCCAGAAGAGGAAAGTTATCCACTGATTTCAGCATGAAGTGGGATTCCCTGTCCTGCCACAGATTTTCTGTGTGACTGTATGCAAATCACTGCATGCTTTCTGGAAGGCTCAGACGGGCAGGCAATCTACTTAAGTTGTACGAGTTCCTCTGAATCAGGTGAGCCATAGCAGTTGCCTGTCCTCATATTGTAGTCCACAGCAAATTCAGCTTGGCTTCACGTACAGTGAAGGAAATTCAAGATAAATAGTATAGCCTTGCATTTGCTATAGGCTGAGTTAGCACAAGGACAGCCACCATGTCTTAGATAATGCATATTGAATTATTCAGCAGCAATATCTTGGTCATGTGACTGAGATTTATACTCATTTGTAAACTACCTTGAAGGAGAGAACTGAAAGGATAAATACATTTAAAAGAAGCAATGAAAAGGACTGTAAAACTCTTAAAACCTAGGACCATGCAACTATTCAGTAGAGAGGCACTGTTCTCATGCTTGGGAAGAGACAATATTAGTCATTTCTGAATAGAGATGCATTTTTTTTCCAGCATACAGCAAAACCTGGCAAATTAGCTAATTGTTTTCCTATTAACTAATATAAGTGATGAGTATTTTGCTTCAGGAAATATAAACATCTTTTGCACAAGATTGAACCACCTGCAACAGGCTAAACCCTATTGTCTCCATTATAGCAAAATTTCTGCTGGAATTAGTGAGATTTTTAAAGGACTTGAGGCTGGCAGTACGTGTTTACACAAAACAATGCTCTGACTTCAGTAATGGGTTGGACTGAATAAAGGCATGAAAACATTACTTGATTCATATTTTATATAAAAATAATACTTTGAATTCTTATCTATTCTTAATAAATTTTTCTTCATACATAGTAAAGTAAGTCCTATCACATCTGAGATAAGTAAATAAGATTATACCTTTGAGCAGAAAGGGACTTATAGAATTCAGGATGGGTATCTACTAGTCAATGACCATGCTATGGTGTTTGGTGCAGATGTCATCCTTATAGAGGTTTTGGAGGATTTGGACTGGCTCTGGTATGTAAGATGTGGATGCTGTGTGCTCATGGACTGTTATGGTTTGGGCATGTGTCTTATCGGGTCCCTCCTGCCCCACAAATCTTCAACCAGCAGGTGGGAAAGGGCAAAAAAGGGCTTAGTCACAGTCCAGCAGCAGCTGTGTCCCATGACACCCTGGTGTGACAATGCCATAGCAAGGTGTGAGGTGCAACGCTCCAAGAACAAGCTCCATCATGAGGTTTGGTTTGTTTTGGGACAAATTTTCTTAAACTATGACACTTTTAAATCCCATGAGGAGCAGCCAATTTTGGTGAATATCTTGTGAAATACATGCTTTGAAAGCTCAGCCTTATGCAGTTTTGTAGAGATTAAGTGTCAAAAACCCTCTGTGGGAAGAAAGAAATGGTACAAATCCATTGGTGCACGTTTGTTGAGGCTCTCGTGACATCCAGGGATGCACTGGGATATTGCAGAGGTTTATACATAAGAAATATTGTAGAAAGATGAGTTCAGCAGTGTAAAGTGGGAAACTTCAGTCCATCCTGTCACATTTGTTTTCAGAGAGACCCACAGGACTATCTGTCTATCAGAGAGACCCAGAGGACTTGGTTCTAACATTTGTACAGCCTGAGGGTGTGAGGATAACTTCAGGTTGGGAATGACACAATCCAGCTGGCCTGCCATTTGGGTCCACCTTTTACAACCATTCTGGTAAGCTCCCCAGACAATTCAAAATCCCTCTGGACACACTTACATATGCATTTATTTCTACTGCCAAAGGCTTGGCCCAAACCCCTGTGATTTCCCAGAGCTGTGTGATTGGTTATGCAGGGTCCCCTGGGTGACTCCAAAATTAACTCTGACCAAAAGCCTCAAAAAGCCTGTCTTACACCAGACCTCTCAAGGAGACACTTCAATGTGTTTTTCAGGTTCATGTTTTTCAGAAAACAGAATACAACCTTTCCAATTTAAAATGTGGTATATAAAACTGAATATCAGAATCCTATAATGGTTTGCATTGGAAGAGTCCTTAAATACCATTTAGTTCCAACTTCCCTACGTCCCCTTTGTTAGGGACACCTTCCACTAGATCAGATTCGTCAAAGCCCCATCCAACCTGGTCTTGAACACTTCCAGGGATGGGGCATCCACAGCTTCTCTGGGCAACCTGATCCAGTGGTTCACCACTCTCACAGTGAAGAAATAGCGGCCTCTTGTTCCTTTAAAAAATACAGATGTATTTATTTCCCTATTCCTAGTTTCACGTACATTGTATTTCATATGGTTTCTGTAATAACACCACAAAAGACTTCATAAATGCACTAGTCAGTGGGGAATGCTGTGCCTGCTTGTGATTTTACACATCTTTTCTTTAAGCCAGAAAATCTAAATGTAAAATGTAGTATTCAGAGACACTGAGAGGGGTTTTGTGGTGCTCTCTGGAGGATGCTGGATTCATAAAACAATGAATGGATTACCGTCATCGATAGAGTTAGTTTTTCCATCTGTGGCAGACAGACAATATACTCTTGCTAACGTGCTTCATATTAATAAACCACCCAAGTATAATTCATTGCAGGTTGCAGCTATAAATCAGAAATAGCCTTCATTTTGTTCAGCTGTCAGCCTGAGAGAGCATCGGGGGCGGGAGGGCTGTTTGTAAGGAGGCCGGGGGGCTGTAGCACTCTGACCTCTCCCTGCAGTGTGAAGCATGTCACCCCACAGCTGTCCATGGAGACAGGTCATGTGGCTAGGTGCCCTGTCACAAGCACAAAGCCACCTTGTCACCTGCCATCATTTTTTGTCCTGCTGTGCTCTGCTGGGAAAGGTGATGAGAAAGAAATGCTGCAGGAACGGTGCAGTGCAAACGCAAGCACGGCTGCCAGCGGCCAAATCCCTCCGGCGCCCGTGCTGCTGTCACACTGCTGGGGCTCTGGGGCTGCACGTGTCTGACCCGGGCACAAACCGACCCAGAGACAGAATAGAATTGGATGGGATAGCACAGAATAGCACATTTTCAGCTGCAAGTGACCTACCATGATCATTTATCTCAGCTGCCTGACCAATTCAGGGCGGACCAAAAGATCAGAGTCAGTCGCAGGAAGTCGCAGATATGGGTAACTTCGCTCTAATCCTGACATTTTGGTGTTGTTAGGCAAATAATTTTGTACCTGATTGAAATTCCATTAAAGCTGATGAGGGTTTTCTTCTTCCCTCCCCCTCGACCCTAGTGGAAGCTCTCTCAGTCACTTAATCCCTCAGTTTCCCTGTCTCTGCCCAAGAAATTGGGATAAGCATGGATAACTTAAAGAGGTGTTCTGAGGATTAATTAGTTAGCATTTGTGGGGCATTTTGAGGATAAAAAATGCTGAATATTGGCATTACTACACCTGGTTCTGTGTGTCTCTGTCTATGCACAAAATGGATACCATACTTCCATGGGTAAAACCTACATAGCAGATAAGCTGCATGCCTATGCAAATAAATCCTCAGGCAAATCAATGTTCTACAGTAATCCTCAGGCAACATGCAGAGAAGCAGAGGCAAAGGCAGAGGGCAGCAGAAGCAGGGGGAGATGCTCTAAAGAGGGAAAAGAGATTCAGAAGTGTGTGACAGGGGAAAACTGGAGAGGGGAAATCTCTTTTTCTACAAATACATACGAATAAGCCCTACTGAATCACAGGCCACAGGCTGTGCACATGAGAATACAGTTTTTCAAAATTCTTTTTCCATTATGATTTAGCCATGCATTATGTTTTATGGTGACGTGACCTCATTGTTTTGAGATTTTTGGTGTGCACTATAACAGCCTTTGTATGGCAATAATTGTAACTCATACATTAATTTTTGGCATTCCTCATATATTCATTCAGTCACTGGAATGTGCATAGTTTAAAACTATCACATTGTAACTGAACAAATAGTGGATTAAATGTGCCTGTTTTGTCTTTTTTACTAAGCTAGGTGGGATCAAAGCTATCAGCTTCTGTGCCACAGTTTAATTATATTTTTACTCAGAGTGCCAACATTTTACAAAATGAAATGAAGTAATGACAGGAGAAAACACAGCATCATTCAAACAGGCTTTAATCAGGTCTTGGAAGGATAATAGAGAGCAACTGAAGCAGGTTTTTCTAATTCTCTTGGTTTCAGCCCACTAAAAAACCAGTGCACATAGCTGCTATTTCAGAGATGATCAGCACTGGTCCGTGTGGTCCAGGTGTGGACCTGGAACTGCAAAGTGAGAGGCAGGATAACAGCACGTGTAGATGTCCACACAGAGGGAGCTGCCACAGTGCCAGTGCCAGACCACT
Source organism: Aleadryas rufinucha (assembly GCA_013397815.1). Taxonomy (NCBI): domain Eukaryota; kingdom Metazoa; phylum Chordata; class Aves; order Passeriformes; genus Aleadryas; species Aleadryas rufinucha. The sequence goes on along the minus strand of VZTH01006523.1, from coordinate 381,886 downwards.
GACATAAGGACGAGGAAGTGGCTGATGTGTAGGAGTGAATCATGCATAGCCAGAGCAGTAAATGATGGTTCCTTTCTGTGCAATTAGCTGTGAGCGGCAAGCAGGCAGTGAACAATGGCAAAGCACATTCCAGTATTGCCTTTGTATTGCGTAATCTTGAGCGCAGACACATTTCTTAACATTTCCTAGTCACCCATATCATTCTAAATGTTTGGAAGGTGTGGACTGGGTTTAATTGTGAGAGAATTTCCATGTCTGTAATGGAAAAGGGTTAGCCTATGCTGCTTTTGCAATGACGCTGTGAATATGACTTAGAGAAATGCGCTCACTGTAATGACAGCCCTTAGCAACATGTTGAATCCTCAGGGTAAAAGCTTATTCACTGGCTAAAGACAAAGGTCGTTAAGGGAGTAAGGAAAAAAAATGAAAAAGCAAATTAAAAAAAAAAAGTGTGGAATCAGGTAGCTTTTGCTTCTCCTCTTTGGAAGCTGAAGTGCTTGCAGGAAGTGCTGTAATAATGATTTCTTCTAACAGCTGGCACTTCAACCTTCCTTCACACCAGGGGAAGTCAGCACTCAAGGGCTGGAAAGCGAGGTGGAGTCTCAGGGGAGCTTTTATCGCTGAGGATAGCACTTTCATGCCATGTTTGGGAAAGAAAAAAAAGATTAAAATGCAGACTGCTTTCTGCATGAACCACCTGTCTTTCTCAGGGGCTTTTTAAAAAGATGGACCTTGATTGGAGAGTCATCTGGTTGCAGGGCCTTTTAAATGGCCTTTTCTCTCCCTGATGGCTTATGTGGCTCCTGTTCTCCCTTCTCCTTGTGCCCCCTCCCTTCAGGATGCTCCTTCTCACCCAAGGGATGGTTTTGCTCAGCCCATATCTCCTCTGCAGTTCTGCCAGTGCTGCAGTTTGTAGGGGCTTGCATTAAACCGGAACAGAGACTACCCTGGGATAAAGTAACTAACATAAAAAGGAAAAGCGAAGACAAAGGTGATTTCTTACATAAATCTGGATCCTAACAAGGTCCTGCTGGTACTTGAAGCTGTTCCATGGGCACAATCTTGTAGGCAGCAAGAAGTGTCCAGCAGCTGAGACAAAAATTTTCACCTACACTTAGAGATTTTTTATGCCTTCATTTTCCTGATATTTACTCTGTAAACATTAAAAATTTCATCTGTCACCTTCATAAAGCTTCCTGTGCATATACGTTTTGCCCCAGACTTTATTGCATGGCCATCTATTATTTTTATTTCTCTGTATGTATAATTATTAAATAGTTCTTTTTATCTCCTTTCTTCAATGCATGGCTCCAGGCTCTATTAATCACAATCTAAAGCCTCCGCTGAATACATTGTTATTAAATTCCTCATGTGGTTTTTATGGTGCTCTTTCTGTAATTTGTCAGTTCTTCACAAACATCATGAATTTATATTCACAGCAGCCCTAGCAATTAAGCATATTATTACCATCATTTTACAGATGGAGAACTGAAGAAAAGATAAATTATAGACAAAGCTGTCAAAATCCTACACTAATTTTTGATGACCAACTTTAGACACCTAGCCTATAATTTCTCAGGGGCAATAGTATTAAATAGGCAATCTGCATTCTAGTCATCTATGCATGTGCTTCAGTCTTCTGAATTTCTGCAAATCGTATCCAGAAAGCTGGGAATAAAAATGTTAACAGCTGACTCTAATCCAAAATGAACACCGTGGCAGAGGTGGGGAGGAGGTATAAGTGCCTTGCATGCTGCCAAGTGTTGAGTTGAGCTTTGTACTGAGACAGCTAAAGGCAGAAGTTTATGCTGTGAGAGTCTACATCTGAGCTGGACATCGGAGCTCCCACCCGTGCCACAGGGCCTGGGGAGCTGCTGGTTCACCCTCCCCAGGAGGCTCCTCTGCCTGATAAGCCCTGCACTCCTGAGAGCTCTGTCTGTGCACTGAGCAGGTCTCAGCTGACTCTGCTGGGAATGGAGACACTCAGCTGACACGGACACACCGAGCTGGAAAGCAACCAATTTATTTGCCTGAATCTGCAGCCAAGACTCTCCTCAGTGTATTTAGTAATGAAACACTATACTTTCTACAATGTTCTTCCTTCATCTTTTCTTTGGTACCTTACATTACCTACAGCAAACTGAAGCTGGGACACCACAGGCACATTTTCATTCACCCCGGAGTTCCTATTCACATAACACCGCCCACACTTGCTGAGTTTTTAGTACTTATTCACACACAGAGGAAATGGATTTCCTACTGTACACAGGAACGTGTTTCTCTTCACACTGTTCACGACTGGACAATATGCACAATGCTCTGTGTTCCTGCCCCAGAGCTCCTTTTTGACAAGCCCTGTCCTGACAGTGTAACTGCATAACTGCAACTCTGCTTTTTAAGCTGAATCAAAATTTTAAAGTATTAATCCATTGTGATGTTGACCAGTGAGAATGCAACTGAAACCCTAGAATGGATTTTAATTGTACTAAAATTATGTTTCCTAGTTTTAATATGTTAGGGTTTTTATACCAGTCAAGTGTTCAGTTACTCGACTAGTCCATTAAATAAACTTTAATTTATATGATAATTGAACAATCTCTAAGCATCAGCATAATTTCAAGTCTCTCTGCTACTATGAGAGTTACCAAATGGTGGTGTGACCTACAGAAAAATGTATAGGCCTGGGAATAAAGGAAATATGCTATTCCCAGCTTTGTCATAGACTTTGCAGGTGGAAATGTATTGACTAAATGCAGATGCCTGTGCTGAAGACATCTGCATCTGGCTTCTGGCTCAGTGGATAGTCAGCGAAGAACAAGTCAATAGAATCCAAGGGACAATTCATCCTCTCCTAAATTAGATGTCTGAAATAGGGCAGATGATTGGCACCCTAAAAGGGCATATTTGTCTCCAGTGACTATACATGGAGCCCCAGGGGCCAGCTTGGGTTTAAATGTCTAAATTGTTGATTTCTAAAGTCAGGTGAGATGGATCCCACCCTCTGTATCCCCAGGCCTGTTATTTCATCTCAGTTTGCCTTTTTTTTGTCTTTCTGAGCAAGCTAGTGTAATACCAGGAGCAGCAGCGTAGAATTAACACAGAGCTCTGCCTTGACTAATTAGTTTCTCAGTAGGGCCATTTTATAGATCACTCGGGTATCTTTTCACGGCATGATGTTGTGTGATGTAGAAATACTCTAAGTGCTATTATAATAAGCTACATGGTAAAGCTCAGTTAAATACCAGCATCTTCAATATACATGGGAGCTCCTGTTGCCCTGTAGGTTCTTTCCTTATGAAAAAAAAGATCTTAAATTATATCAGTGCAATATCAATATTGGAACTTTTATGGTACTAAAGTTTTCATAGGAATCATGATGAATTTTTCTTAGCAGAAAACCACCATTCTTATCTCACCTCCTTTCTGCCTCCAATTTATTTCTTTGTCTGGTAGACACTGAAGCAGGAAGCTTCAGAAGCAGAAGCCTTGTGGCAAGCCAGAATGAATAATAAAGCTGAATTCTGGGGATGTTGCCAGGGAATGTCATACAGGATGTTCTGCACCAACAGCTCAGGAACTACAGGTGGAATTACAAGATTATATGCTGCCAAGCTCTAGGGCAAACTGGGGAAGCAAAACAGAGTCAGCAAGGAAGCAGAGGGAAGCTCCAGGTAGTTACAATTTACCCCTTTCTTGAAACCTGGAAAGTTGTAATATGTTTGACTGTAACTATGCCCACGTAGTAAGCCTGGACAGCTGTCACTCTCTGTGGAATTTTTCTTTTGAACTCAATTAAAGACCAGTGGTGCATATATATTTAATTGTTTGTGTTATTGCATCTATAGAGATTGCAATCTTTCCTTCTGTTTTTATTTCTGGATAAGACCTATCCTTTTCTGCCTCCTGCACATCTGTCTGTGCTGTGCTGTGTGTGGGGCACTGTCAGGACCTCAGAAGTTCAGCAGCCATGAGCTCTGCTCCCTGTTTGGAAACTCAGGGTAGACATTTCCTTCTTTCTCTCAGTCTACATGTCAGTCTCCTGCACCTCTACTCATAGTTTTCAGCACTTGCTGCATAGTTCTGTTGCATTCAGTGGGAATATCCTTTGGAAACATCTCCAAATTTGGCTATGAGAGGGATTGTTTTGGAAAGTTGGAAGCATAATCCTCAGCTTGACCTGAGAGTCAGCTCAGAGATAAATAAAATGAAGTCTTACTTTGTTCACTATGAAGTGTCAGGATTACCCAGACATAGCTGTATTTCTGATATCTTTAGAAATGAGCATTTTTATGTTAAGAGAATAGACACTTGTAAGATTTTTTTTCATGTCTACCTTCATGAATTGTAAGGAATCCAACTTAAGACTTCTTGCAAATTAAAACCAAAAAGACCAAAGAAGTCTGCAGACTCAAACCCAAGGTAATCAAAAAATCAGCCAAGAGCGATAGAAGTTGACCTTACTTACCCTTGCATGACCTTTACAAGTTGCTTTATCACCTTGCAGCAAAGATTTACCATGACACTTGGGGCGTGTGTGTTTGTGGCATAAAGGTGTCAGACTTTCACTTTTGTTTAGAGAGAAACAAGGAAACATCGCATTTTATATTTTCTTTTAGGGTAAGTGGAAGATAAATTCACTGGCCTGTGTTCTTGTATTGTGTCCCAATAAGGAATCTGATTGTGGACCTGTCCGTGGAGAAACTGCCAGACATTTCTTTAGAAAAGCACCTGTGCTTGCTCTCCACTTGAACAAGAAAGTAACCACCATATTTCATTTAGCTTCTCCATCTTTGCCCCTTTTCTGTCAGCAAGTGGGAGGTACAAGAGATGTTGTAGAAGACCCCTGTGTAGAAGAGAGCTGGTATTATTTTTTTGTCCAGGGGTGTCAATCTCTTGTAGTGGACAATTTGATGGCACTTCATTCATTAAAGGAAATCTAAATGATTGACTTAAACACTAAATTAGATTCTAATTTCCAGATGACATAATTTAGGTAAAGCACAGCTCATTCACAGGGCCTTGCAAAATGAGCCTGACTATAATCTTTAAATATTGCCACAGTGAGACATATATTGCAATAGCAATGATGATGTGGGTTAATAAAATGGCCCACAGTTATGTGAATCCAACCATACACTCAAATTTCCTGGAAAAAAATGTTCCCACACTTGCACAAATCCACCTTTTTTTTTTTTCTTTTTTTTTCCTAAAGTTTGACTGGTATCCACACGAGACACCAGCTAAAATAAATGTTTACTCTTAACTCTCTCCTGAGATGAACAAGACTGACAACATGGGGCACTAGAAAAATGTATCTTGTCAGTGGCCTCAAACTGAAATGATTTAACAGGCTCAGAATGAGCTTGTTTTTGTCATGAAAAAGGCCTGAAATGAAAAGTAGATGTTTCCAGAATGTCCTGTCAGAAAGCAGAAAGATTTTCCCTGTGTATGAGCCAGAAGCTGGCCCACTCTTATGGCCTCTCTCTTTTTTTTCAGTGCTGATTCTTCCACGCTGTTTGTATTGGAGGGGGAGAGATGCAGGAGGAGGGAGAAGAGAAAATCAATATGTTCTTATGTAAACTCAGCCAGACAGCAGCATAATACAGCAACTAGCCAAAAATACCAGTGTAGATTCCAGGCTTATGTTCAAAGAGTAATATGACATTTTTCTGGGTTGAAATTCAGGTGTGACTGAAACAGATGCTTTTACCTTTTTATTTAAGACTATATATGCAAAGCGATTCTGTTCCTAATTTTATTTTTGCCACCTGAATCTACTGATTCTAATGGGAATCAAGAACTCAAATATCTGCTTTTAATTCTTATTACACACAGATGACTGAGAATTTTCTATTTAAAAAAAAAATATTCCATCACTGTAGATTTCTCCAGAAAAAAATTGTCTGCTGGTTGCAAGTGACACATCCCAGTGTGTTCCAGTTTGTTTACCAAAGGATCAGGGCTTTTGTCAGAGCAGCTGATGATCTATTGTTGTTTGCTAAACTGACCAATTCAGACAAGAAGCTCAGACTTTATTCACTGATATCACAGGGAACTCTAACTTGAGGCATCTATGATATAAACATACCTAATTAAGCAAGCCACCCTCAGTTTCTTCTGAAAACAGTAGAGCAGAGTGGATATTTACAGGGATTTTGGATTGTGATGAGTCAGCCTAAGGTTCCACTGACTGTCTCTGTTGGCTGTAAAGTTATCCTGGAGTGAGCAGTTCAGTTGATTGGATGTCTCAGCAGAGGCCTCTGCATTTAGAGAAGATGAATCCAAGCCTAAGGTTTTAAAAATTCTCAATTGATTTTAGCTTGCATTGCTGGAGGTTTGCTTAAGTGATTAAAATTAGTCTTGAACTTGCATTTATCCCAGCTTAATGCTCTCCACATCAGAGTATTGTGATCAATTCATAAATGTTTGAGGTTTGCAGCACAACATTGAAAGGCACTGATTTCACTGTTTTGTGTGAAGAGCATCTTTTTCTCACGGCCCAAGTGTCCGTGGGATGGGAACATTTTCTCAGGCAGTTGTTTTAGAAAGGTGATCTCACTTTTCCAAGATTGGCAAGCAGAAAGCCAGCAGAATTTTTAATTCTTGAGGTTCGTTGCGGTAGAAGTGACATCTAAGAGTATTTGGGAATACTGCAGGCCAATATGAGGAGTATTTATGGATGTTTACCTTAAGGTTATTGGAAAGGCTGCAAAGTCAGAAGCAACATGATCACACTACTGAAAAAATAATAAATTAAGGTAGCTATTTTTATTTTTCTATCTGAAGAAAAGGAAAGTATCCAACCATTGACCACTGCTAGACACCCAACACCTGAGCATCGATTGCTTTTCCAAAAGTCAATGGCAAAGCCAATGGTTTCTCTACGACCAGGATTTCAACCAGTATTTTTCTATATTTTCTCATACCTGTGGATGCATTTTAATTTGTTGAGCTGATAATGGTAATCAATGAATATTGAAAGAATGCCAAACACATTTGAAATGCATATTACTAGGCATCAAGTAATTGCAATTTTTAGTCAAATACAGTCATTTGGGAATTTACTGCTGCTTGTTCATCCCCAATCAATGAAGATGAGCCACAAAGAGAAAGACAACCCGCTTGCAATGACTTTGATAAAAAGATAATGACTGAAAACATTTTGAAGTTGCACAGCTGTTTTGCCATTTCAATTACATTCGGATTAGGAATATTATTAATATTAATAATTAAAAAATCACAATAATTAGGAAATTTTAAACAAGTTTTAAAAGCTGGGCTTGAGATGAGGATTTCTTTAAAAATTAGCACATATGCAGTCATATTGGCTTTTGACCTGTTTATGAAGTTTTGTCTTTAGGAATCAAGACTGTTTCACTTAGAAAACTTATCTGTTCATCACATATTCATGAAACCACAAAACCATTCTGTATGTACCATCTTAAAAAGGTAAAATTTTAAGGAGCACCTTTTTCCTCCGTGGTAGGCACATTAAAACCTACAAGGAAGGTCTCTACTTGCCTTTCCATTACAGCCAGAGTGAATTCAGCTCCAAATGATGTACTGAGACTCACAGCATCCTTGTCTTCTTCAGGGCAGGGATGAGCCTATGCCCTGTGGCAGCACTGCAATTAGTATAATTACTGTGAGATTATTCATGCACATCTGTCATTGGTGGACCCCAAGAACCAACAACTGGTTGAACATCTGGTGTTGGAGAGAGGAATTTGCTTTACAAAGCCACAGTCCTTTTTGATGACTGAGAACTGCTAGGTAGAGGTAGGATAGACCTGACCAAGTGAGGCAAAAATTTTGTTGTCAACAGGCTGGGCAACCTACTGAGGAGAGCCTTAAACTATGAATGGTGGGGGAAAGGAGATGATGACACACAATCAAGCAGGGAAGTGGGAGACTGGCTGATGTGGAAGGAGAGACTACAAAATCAAAAGAAAAGGATAGAAGGCAGCCCACTGTAATCACATACATATAAATAAAAAAGTGCCAGGATCAGAGCATTAGGAGGGGAAATGCTCACTCTTTTTCTGGGAAATCCATATGCAGCAAAGAAGAACAAACAGAGGGAATGAGAGGTCTGCATACAGGTGCAGGACTATGAGATAGTGCTGGGATAGAGCAGACCTTCAGCAAAACTATCGAGCTGAAATTATCCAACTGGAAGTGGTAATACACCAGATAACTGTGCTGCCATTCAGACAGACCTGGAATGGATGGAGAAATGGGAAAACAGGAACCTCATGAAGTTCAGCAGAGGGAAATGCTAAAGGCCTGACACAGGAGAGGAAAAACCTTAGACACTTGGATAAGGAGTAAAAAACGTTACGCACCTGGGAACCAACTGTCTGGAAAGCAGTTTTGTAAGGAACACCCTACAGCTCCTGGTGGACGAGAGCTGAACGTGATCCATCAATATTCCCTTTCAGCAGAGCAGCCAACAGCCTACTGGGCTGCGTTAGCAAGAGGACTGCCAGCTGGATGAAGAGGTTGATCTTTCCCCTGTGCTCAGCACTAGTATTAATAAATCTGGAGTGCTTGGCCCAGTGCTGAGTTCCCCAGTACAAGAAAGACGTGGACATGCAGAACTGAGTCCAGCACAGGGCTACAAAATGTTTAAGGAACTGGAGAGTCTTAAGGAAAAGCTAAGAGAGCTGGGGCTGCCCAGCCTAGAGAACAGAAGGCCAGGGGGACCTTATCCATGGGTATCAATACCTGTCGGGCCAGAATAAAGAAGATGGAGCCAGAGTTTTCCCAGTGGTGCAGAGCAGCAGGAGAAGAGGCAACGGGCATCATCTGAAACGCAAGAAATATCACGTTAAATTAAGAAGAAAGTTTTACTGTAAGAGGAGGGGTTATCAAAGACTTCTAGATCCAGTTTTCCACAAAAGGTTTTGGAGTCTCCAGCCTCGGAAATATTTAAAATCCAGCTCATCACTCTGCATGTTTGTTTTCATGAATTTAAGTAGTGGATGTTCAGCAGTTCGGGAAAGTAATTTTCACAGCGGTGAAGCCATAATTCTGTACATTTTTAATTGCTGAATTCCATGCATTTCAGGAGAGCAAGGTACATAAATATCTCTGAAAGGAAAATTCCCAGGTGCTTAAATTTGAATTTGGCTTTTTCCATTACAGTCTTCCAAATCAGACTAAAATTCCATGTAGCTTTGACTAACAGGAGCAAACAGAGCTGATACAGTAGTATGCAAATGAAGCTTAAGGAATCATAAATAAGTTTCCTGGTTTTAGGTGTATTCCCTCAATGGAGTCGTGTTTATGGAAATGCGTCTGTCATTGGAAGTCAAATTTATTCCTACATGTTTTACTTTAGGTCTATTTTTAGTTCTAGATGCATCTTCCCATCACTCAGTCAACAATTATAAAAAATAGACCTGCATTCAAGTATTTGAGAACATGTTCTGCCTGGATAATTTTCTCCTATAATAATTTTTTTCTGAATGTAGAAATTACGAGGCCTCTTTAAGTATTAAGATTGGATGGTTTAAGGAGTCTGAAATATTTCCAGCATTTTTTTTAAATTTTATTTTAAGAACCTGAGGGGATCCATTGACTTCACTGGAATTACAGATTTAGAATTATGGACACCATTAAATGCTATTGTGTCTGTTTTTCTCTACCTAGCAGAAACAATATAAATACACGTGTACTTCTGGGTTACAAATAACTGCATTTACTAAGCATGTAGAAACACTCAGTCCTGGCTGCATGCCCTTATGAGTTTCTAGTGAATTCTGAAGCAAAACCCTGTGAATATCATTAGAGAGCTGATAAAACATTTAAAAGAATGCTATTGTAGTTTTGTGTAACATAAACTTCTTCCTAGCTATGTCTTGAGTGAAGAGGGAAGGTAGGCAGAAATGAGATCCCCAAACATATTCCATTCATCGAAACCTCACTGCAGAACTAGGTTGAAATATCAAATTTGGCTACTTTAAAAAGATGTGTCATTCACTGGTACTGTATTTTATAAATGAAGACAACCACAAATTATATTTTAGAGAAATAAAATACACCTAACAGAGAGTGTAAAAATAGCAACCTCTAGTCAAAGCTAGAGATGCAGTGTCTGTGCCCAACAAAGCCAGTGGATTTTAATGATGCAGTAAAGACAATCTGTTTGTATCATTTAGAAATTAATTCTGTGTATGTAGATAATCTAAAGCTGAAACATGAGGTACCTTTTCTTATTTGAAGTGACATTGGGGTTATAAGCAGTAATTACTTAATGCTAATTTGATTGTAATAGGCTTGATTTATTTCAACTTTTATCATTTAATTAATGAAGTGTATATCAATTACATTTTAATTTTCATTCTTAACTGTAAGTAATATCTACATTTTCTTAAATTTGGCATTAGCTCAAACAGCCCTTGAAAAACCTGCCTCCCACACCCTTCAGAATGTCCCTTCCTTGAGGAAATCCTCTTTCTGAAATTTTCTTTTCATTTCCTGTTTTCCAAATAATACAAGACCAGACTCAGCATACTGACTGCCAGAGTGTGGGCCAAGACAGAGCCAAGGCTTTTCAGTAGCAGTAGTTTACAAGCACCAATTCTTGTATTAGGCCTATTTCTGCTGGTTTTACGGGATTAATCAAAAATCTGAATACCTATTGAAGCTATGAAGTAGACTTGGCCTGATTTTCATACAGGAGCTGACAGAACTTCACTTTTTTGAAAACAGGTTATTCATATTTAAGAACCTATATTTAGACCACTCTTTTTGAAGCCTTGGATGAGATTTTCATTCCAGCTGTGTCAAACTTCAAATTCACTCAGTCCTTTGATGAATTTCGGCTTGTCAAAGAGGGGAAGTTAGCTTTTCATATGGCAACAATAATCTGGCATTTCTCTTGCATTGTGTCTAATTGACTCAACTCATCTCACAAGAAGATCAGGCCACTAGAACAGAAAGGGCTTTCATTTCCCTTTCAGAGAAGCTGGATTGTAGATTAATTTTCTTATATATTTGGAAAGTCATGACCCTCCTCCCTTTACCCTTTTCCTTCTAAGATCAGTAGCATTTCTTCTTTCTTTATGTGATGTTTTGACTCTGGTAAAATTTCCTGCATTTTATTTTTCCTATCTACTGGAAACAGACTTGTGATTACTTTATGAGAGTTTGTTTCATCCCACCAGCCTTTAGAGGAAAATGTTTGCCTACTCTTAGACTTCTCTCACTGCATCAGAAGAAAGACCTACCTTCTATTTCAGCATCCTTGGCAAAGGTTTATGCACATCCTGCAAATTTTTCAGCTACTGGGCAAGATCTTAGTGTTTATTTTTTGTGTTTTTTTTTTTTTTTTTCCAGTTCACAGTGGGCAGTATTTTGGCATCAAGCCCATCACTAGTGTTTGGGCATTCAAGAGGAAGAAACTAGGTGGGGCAGTGAGTTTAGACCTTCTCCCTTGGAGGCAGGGCTGTGCAGGGCTTGCATCCCTGCTGCTTCCTGTCCCACGGAGCTGCCCCCTTCTCTGCAGCTGCAGGACCCCTCACAGTGGAGAGGTCATGGAGATTCTGCTTTCATCCCCCTCTCACCACCTCATTGTGTCCTTACTTTGGATACCGACTCCCCCAAATGGGTCTTTTCCCATATGTGAAAACTCAATTCATTGATTTCCTTTGTTGAAAGAAGACTGCTATGAACTAGGAAAAACATTGAGCAAGATCTAAATCCTGCTTTCGTGTAAAGGGCTTTGTGTGGTCATTTTTCAGCCTATAAAGCCAATTTTTCCAGTAGTCTCAGAAGCCTTCTGTTAAACCAAGCTACCTCCCTTGTCTTTGCTACATGGACCTCTTCTGTTCCTACTGTCTGTTCTGTACTTTGCAACTGTCTTTCCACAAAAAGCAGATATTTAAAAATAATTTTATTGGCTCATTGCATTCTCAGCCTTTTATTCTCTAATTCTGGTGCTAATAAACACCAAAATTTGTATTCCTCCTGCCAAACACTGCATGCCTTCAGGCACTGGTGTCGTTTATATGCACATCGCCTGAAAACCATAGTAAGTAGCCTGCATATTGCCTGTTAGGTGAAGTCTAATGAGCAGTGTTATTTTTAGAAGCAGAACTATATCCTTTGATTTCTATTGTATTTTTTTATTGCTGGAATAATTTTTGTTTGTCTTGTGCTCTGCAGCTGCATATCAAGCTGAATGCTTTGGGGATTTGTTATTCTCTGCAACAAAGCCTAATATTCCTTCCTGGTCAGTATGTGACTGCACCTGGATCATCTACTGCATTTCTAATGTCTGTAACAGATATTTCCTGTTTTGGGATTCTTTCCATTGTTCTCTGCTTTGAACTTCACTTGCCTTCTTTAGGCAAGATGTTTAAATGATTGAAGCCTTAGACACCCATTCCTGCATAGTGACCCATAATTTGCTGTTCCTTTACTGTATGCAATGTACAAATGTGGAGTTTTCCAAGAGCCTTATCTTGTATAATGATGTCCTATTTTTAAACATAATCTGAATCAGTGCCACCACATTACTTTTTTGAACACATGAAGTTAAAATGATGCAAAGCCTTGGTGGATTCATCTAAATTATTTTACAATTATTTCTTCTTGATTTAATTTAATTAATTAACCACACGTAAGTGTGATTACAAGTGCTTTGGAGTAATTGCTGTCTCTTCCTAAGTGTTTGTACAGAATCTAAAACAATGAAGACAGTCCTATGAATAGTAATAGGTTTAAGGAAGGAGGTTCAACTGTATATTTCAGTGAAATTTTTATGATACATTGTTTGTCTTTTCCCTTGACTATAAAGTGTGCAAATACATTAATAAAGACAAATAACATGCTGTTACACGCAGTGATTTAAAACCCCAAACTTCAAAATTTGGTTTCTTTATTCCCACAATGAACAAGGGAAAGAGCTTAAAATTCAAAGTAGCTGAATGTTTTCTAGCTCACTTAATGTTAACTCAGTAAATAAGAATACATCAAACATTAGAGAAGAGTCTTGAAATTCTGTTCAGATGAACGCTTGCTACCCCCTATTAAGAATAAAAGAGGAGAAAGATAAAAAGTGCTAGAATAGTTGTGAAGAGAGATGAAAAAGTCAGAATTAAAAAGGAAGAATATATCTATATATAGAAGTGATAAGGTGAAACTACAAAGAGAATTGAAGTTTCTCTGGATATAATCAGACAACCTGAATTCTGACAGAGGTATGTGAGATATTAGGAAGATATAATGAATTATTAGTGGTCAGGACTGAAATATTACATTTCTCCAAAAATGGAATTCTCCCTAGTGCAGAGGTAAAAATGCTTCAAGGGCCAGGATCTGAGTCATCCTTTTTTCTTTCCTCTTTCCTCTACCTACACCCCCAGCTGTCAGGGACTTAAGTGGGATTTACTTCTGTGAGAAAAGATAAAAGTAGCAAGATCTAGTATTCTTAAAAATGATCCATCCATCTGACTTTGCCACACTTAATTTATGAAACTTGGCATAGCTGGGAAAAATGAAAGAGTGGAGTTGGGTTCACTCAGGCTAAACATACCTAGCAAAACAAAGTCTAGTAAGTGCTTCACTTTTTCATTACCTGTAGTAGCCCAAGACAGAGGGATGAAATACACGATTGCACCAAAGATTTTTAAGACAGTGTTGTAGCCTGTTCGCAGACTATTAAAAGATTTTAAAAAAATATTCCAAACTGAACATCTATACACACATAATGACCAATAATTCTTTTAATTTTGTTTGACGTATAAAGAAAAAAATCTTCAGGTTGCAGGGGTGTTGGAGGGGAGAGGATGAATGGAATTTGTTCCAACTGTAGATTTATTGCTCAAAAGCTAAACAGAAGCCACGAGTAATGAACACTTTTCATATGTCCCTTGATGTATATGACCATTTACTGCTAGAACTAACACTGTCAACCCATTTCAAGTTCCCAATATCTCTTCTTATTAAAAGGCAAAATACATTTGCCTCTAGAAAACATAAATGGCTGTAATCAAATGGGTATTGTTGAGAGCATATCACACCAAATGTATTTCTGGTTATGTGTAAATGGTGGTTACCGGTTTCACTGGGGTCAATGAGCTTGTCATGAGCTTTATGCTGAGCAATGTGCTTTGTGTTCAGCAATATGCTTAGCTCTGCCTGCCCTGGGGAGCAGAACACATGAGATAATTATGTTGTTTTATTAGGTCATTTTAATCACATGTAAACACAGCACAAATATTTCAAATTTCCCCATGCTTCCACTTAATATGAGGAATGCTCTCTTCCCCATTAATGGCTGAGTGACCCACATTTCTGACAGGCAATCTGAAAATCCAGCTTGGAGTACAGCATCCACGTAGTTGTGTCCTGGAGTAATTTATATTTTAAAGCAAGAGAAAAATATAAGAGGGCAGAGGTCAGTGGAAATCCAATAGGATTACAGGCCTTTGCAATTTTGCTGTTCAACCAAATGGCGACTTTCACCATATGTGTTTTTATTCATGTCTATCCCTTATACTTGGCAGGACTGCAAACTCAGCCAGACCCTTGTGAGCAGTACACAGAAAGTAGGAAAGATGGAGCATGGACAACCCAGGCAGCACTGAGCAACAGATTTGTCTGCCCAGATTATCCCTTCTCACTCATGCACATGATTGTCTTAGTACACATAAATAGAATTTTTTCCCCTCCAGCCTTCTGTCAGACTCTCACTTTCACTGTGACCCAGCTTCTAAGGTACTACATATTTAGTCATGTATTAGAGAAGAAAGGCCCTGTTTATCATATCACATGACAGGTTTATGGCATAAAATAGCATCTGGGGAGGGTGCCCTTGCTAAATCAGATGCTGATTGCGGGTGATGCTAACCCATGAATTCAGGAATTACAAACACCATTCCGCAGAAGAGTGAGATGGCCTGCAACAAGCAACCCTCAGACATAATATATGAAACCTGACGTTGCTATTCCCCTGTGTGTTTGTCTAATAGCTGGTGTATTTCTTTAGGCCTAGTGACACAGTTTTATTTTGTTGCTATATGCACATGTTTCGGATAGAAAGGAAGCAGGAAGCCACTGGCTTGTGGAGTCTAATTGCACCCTGGTACTGAGAGCAGAGGGAATGTGAATGGAAATGACTTAGTCATGAACCAGCCAGGGCAGGAATCAGATGCTCCGTCTCACTGCAGAGACAAATGCTTCTGACAACATTTAGCTGGTGCAGACCATCAGTTCTCAGAGATCATGATTTTCACAACACTAATCCAGCTGAAGCATTGGCTAAAGAAATTTTTCCAAGTGCACCTTGAGTACACAGCCCCTGTGACATAACTAACAGCACTGATAGTGTTTACAGGCAAGTTCCAACACTGTAAAGCGTGAAATGTATGTGTCAAGTTTATTATGCTTCCCTTGCCTGGAGCTGATTAGTGCAAATTAATATTTCACACTAATCAGCATGAGCAGTTAGCACACAATTTGGATTTACGGAATTCAGCTGATTGCATTAAAAATGTATTTAGGCTATTTTTGCATTGTGCAAATAGAGCAAAAATATCTGAGCTGTTTCCAGTAAGGTTTTTTTTTTTGTAATATTTCCAGTGTTAATATTACCCTTCATATAGCCATATACTGTTGACATGATAGCAGCTTTATGGATACCCAATACTTCTAAAATCCATACTGAATGAAAAATTAATGGTTAACATTTCTTATAGGGAATGATTAGTCAAATTTTAATTAAAAATATATTTTCAACATACCTTTAAAACATGCAAACAGCTAATAGGCAGTCTGAAAATTGATCCCAAAACTGCTTAAGAAACTCACTTTTCAGGTAAAATAGTTATATTTGGCATTATGAAAATAAAACAGTATTTTCACTTAGCTGGATCAAGCAACACTTACATCAGTTTCCTGTTGTGAAGAAGAAATGAGGAAGACCAGTTGCCATACTAAAGACTACACGAGAAACCTACCTGTTTACTCAGGATTTCCCAAAACAGTACACTTAGTCTCAGAGATCCTTTAAAAACCTAAACAAAACCTCATGCAGATGTCCCCATCAGTTTTCGGGAACATATAACTCAGTATGATTTTGGGGAAAGTTACTACAGAAGTTGTCACTGTCTTCTGTGGAAGCTGGCTCAGGTGAAGCCTTTTCAGAACTTAATTTAGCTCATAGCTCCTGCAGTTGTCCAGAAAATCTTTGCAACATTGATTTCAAATACAATTGAATGGCACAGGAACTGTTAAATCAATTTCTAGATACTGTATTAGATTTCCAACAAGAAGATATCTGAGTACTTTGCACTAATTAAAAATACACACACACACACACACACACACACACACACACATTTTTACAAATTAGGAATGAACTTTTGGAAACTAAACTACACATTTGGTTGGACCAGTCTCCCATAATGACTACAGCAAATTAAGCCTGCATAGCAAGAGGATGTATTGGTTTCTGTAGGTCTGGGATGTGGTGACTCCATGTTTTACCCAGTGCCAGGCTCCAGAGCTGTTTTCTTCCTTCACTGACATCTATGTGAACTTCTTGAGACTGTTGGAATAGCTTTGGTTTCACTGTGGTGTAATCAAGAAGGGAACTTGAATCTCAGTTGGTGTAGTGACACACACTGGTGGCCCAGTGTTTAGTGTGTGACTTCTGAGTTTGGTGATGCCTCTGAGATACTCAGGAAATAAAGACCTCTGAGGTTGTCTAAGGGCAATATCTTCACAAGCCATGGAATGTATTCTCTGTGGTGGTTTTATATCGCGACATTAAACATTTCTTTTTTTTATTTGATTTTTGTTTATGAGACACTATTCTTAATAACTTGCTGAAGTGCAAAACCCTTAAGTCAATAAGTGGAACATTATATAAAGAGCTATTGCAGTTGTCTTTCATAAGAGAAATAAAAGATGTCTGTATCAGGGTTGTTGGATGCCAATCCAGAATCCTGCAAGGCTCCCCACCAAATGTGGGTTGTTATTGTATGTTGTGAAATGGCCCTGATCCATCTGCATCTCATTATGAGGTTTGCTTTGTACCAAAAAACCCAAACAGACATATTTCATTACATAATAATTATTCATAATGTGCATTCTACCATTATCAGTTAAATGAGGTCTCTTCAATTTTCTTATTTGCTGATCTAAATCCACCATTGCTGTTCCCTCTTATTTGCTTAGCAATACGTGTAGGAAATTATGCAATTAGCCTTGTCAGCACGAAGAACTTATAATGTTCTAACATATACCATAATTGCATCCCATTTGTCAACAAATGACAACTTTAATAAGAGAAGTGCTCACATCATGTGGAATGTCCACACACTCCTTTAATAAACACTGATTGAAAAATTTACTGCCATAGTAAGAGGTTTTAGGACTTTAGTGTGAGGAGGAGAAAATTTCAACTGTAACTGAAAACATATGTCCAGAAGAAAGAACCCAGCTCTCCACACTTTCAAACCTTACGGCTGGTTTAAATTTAGGCAAGTACATATAGTGAAGTATGCTAAACCTGGAAACCTGGCTTTATGCATGGCCAGCAAACCCAGTTAGAACCGCTTGAACTGAAGCTGTGACAGAGTGCTTGGTCCTCTGGATCCAAGTAAAATCGATATTTGTGCTTTTTTAGACTGCAGACCTTTATGCAGCTCTTGTGCTCCTTTGAAGCACTCTTATGGTTAACGTGTGTATGCCAGTGGGAAGGAGACAAGGTGCCTTCCTGCAGTGTGTTCCTCTCTGTGCTTGGCCCAGTCAAGTATGGATTTCTGTGATGAAGTTTTGATTAATTATTTGTCTGAAGTTTCCTATTTTACATCTTGACATGCTGATGCAGATAGTCACAAGCTAAACTGTGGCCAAAATGGCAGTCCTGCAGAACATCATCCTATGCAGAGTTCCTATGTAAAAAAATCAGAATTCAAACTTTCGGCAGAGAGCAGGAGAGTTAGACAGACAACCTTTCATGGTGTTCTTAGGAATGCAACACCCACCTCCTTTAGGTGCTTTGAAAATTCTTACATGATTTATTCGTCTTTAACTTGTTTATTGAAGTCTCTTTTAGAGCAGGGTAAGAATAATCTACAAAAGAAGAATTTGAACTATGGCATTCATGTTTCCAAATGGAAGGAAAAAGACAGCAGCAAACTAAAGCTTTAATAAGAAGACAGTGAATGATTAATTGGTCTCCAGTAAAAAAGGTATAGTTGATGACCATTTAATGTGATAATAAAATAAGAATGTATGTACAAAAGGAACTGTCCATCATATTTAACCTTAGTATAGTTAGAGTAAAAAGGTTAAATTGTATTGATTAATCATCTTTATTTATTTATTTTAACAAATGGAATAGCTGAATCTTAAGCCATATAAAATTCCTTGTCTTTCCCCTGTATTGGTAGCTCATCTGGAGTGCTGGAGTCCTTGGGGTATCCTTCAGATAGCTACTGGAGAAATTTCTAGTTTTAAGCATATAATAAGATGTCCTTTGGACATTGTAAAAACTGCAGTCTGCTGTAAAAGTCATTCTGTATTTATCCATGCCCATGTAATTGAATAAGTAGAAAGAAAACACTGTGGAGCCCTCAGGGTTTCTTTACTGCTGTGGCTGCTGGAAGACCCAGCTGGTTACTGTGCAAAGAGGCACTGGAATCTTTAAATAAAGTCACTGGTCACAGCTGTGCCATGGATGTTTATCAGGATGGTGGCCCAGGATTAACGTGATCACTGTGAGAGCTAAGAGCAAACTCCATATCCCGTGTTAATGCATTTGAACAGGATCCTGAAAGGTCAGGGTGACCAGTACATGTACTCAATTCTTTTCCAAGTACACTTGCTGCAAATGCATGAGTTGGACTCCTTTTCAAACAGGAACAATGATGTCATGTTTGTGTCTAGGCTTCTGAACATCATAACAAATAATTTAAATGCAGATGTACTTGACAGACAGGTGCTCATTTTGGCATGTAAAATCTGAATGCAAAAATAGATAAATATGTGGCAACTTTGGATAGGTAACCTGTTAATGCAGGTAGAAAATGCGACTCACATATACAAAGCCTCAGTCTGAAGGCTTCTGAGTGCTGCATTGAAGCTTCAGAGCCTGGTGTCTGAAAATTTACACTTTTGTGGGCTTTGAGAGGAAAAGAAAGATCCCTAAATAGAGATGCCAAAACCCACCTCTATTTATCCCATCTATTCATTTATCAAAGCAAGCAAGCCTTAAAAAACTTGCAGAATACACCCAAGCAATACCAAATCTATAACTTATATTTATTCAGCACTTCCTGAAAATCAGAAGCTTTGAAGAAATCTCTAAATAAACTTGTTATGCTGGGGCACCCAAAATCACTAAGTATTAAAAAAAACCCAAAATCAAAATGAATAAATTAAAAAAAAGAATAATGCACTTAGGAAAAAACAATTAGATCAGGAATATTTATTTAGTGGAAAAAAAAGTAAAATTATTAGTAAGTGTATGAGTTGTTTTCAGTCATTGAAATTACCTCTATCCCAAGAAAGCTGGAAAATCTCCGAATGGTTTGAGTTGGATGGAACACTAAAGATCATCTTGTTTCTATTCCCTTCCATGGGCAGGGACACTTTTCACTAGACCAAGTTGCTCAAAGGCCCATCAACCTGGCTCTGAACACTTCCAGTGATGGGGCATCCACACATCTTTGGGAAACCTTTTCCAGTGTTTCGCCACACTCACAGTTAAAAATTTCTTCCTCACACCTATTCTAAATCTCTCCTCTTTTTGTTTAAAGCCATTACCCTTTGTCCTATCATTACATCTCCTTGCAAAAAGAGAAATGTGAGCATAAATAATTTATAGCATCAATTGTACAGCATTTGAAGACTTCTGTTTTAAAGGAACATATTCTGGAAGCAAGCAATCTGAGTTAATTTGTGCTAGAAAAGTATGTTTTAGCTCTCCTATTTGTAGGCAACATGTGGAAATTGAGGAAAACCTCTCAGCTGTGCTCTAAAAGGATGGAAATGTTTGTAAACTATGATACTGGAAAATTTCCATCTTGACTTTTGAACTCTTGGTATAATAGTTTTCTAGTTAGTTACTATGGTGATAGTGCCCAAAGCATCAGAAGCTGCAACATCAAAAAGACTGTGAAACACAAGATTACCTAAAAGGAGTGGATAACCTTTTATAAAGGAAATATTTATTTTTCATTTTTACGTGTATGGTCTCATTGTTGGAATGCCTCTGTTTTTAGTGTTAATTCTCTCAGCTAAATTCACCTACCTATAAGTTAAACCACAGGCAGCAAAGTCACAAGGGAAAAGCTGTTCACCACCTCTCCTTTTTCCTGTGTCTCTTCTGGTCATATGAATCATTTTCTAGAAACACCTCTCTCTGCCTCTCTCCACTAACTATAGTGTTAACTCATATTACCTATTTAGCCAGCTGAAATGGGTAAAATGAATTGAACATAGGTCAACATTTGCTGTAAGCTTATAACTATTTTTTTTACCAAGAGGCCTGGTTGAGTTAACAACCATAGATTATAAAAATTGCTGTAAATATGATACTGTTACAGCTTATATAAAATTATGTAGTAACTGCATATATTCACACACATAGTTTTTTCTGAAGAAATAGACTGGATAATGTAAGTTTATGACCATGTGTGTGCAGTAGTTATAGTTTACTACCCATTACATATTATCACTGCAAAATCGGTTCCAAGAAGTAATTTGAATTACTGGATTTTCTCCTCATCTCTCTTTTTTTCTGCTCCTATTTTACTTCAATGAAAAATCTGTCTTGCTGAAACTCGGTAATTTTAGTTACGACTAGGGGGATATATGAAGTAAAAGCATGATCACTTCCCCGTTTATTAGTACACAGTATTTAACTGTAATTCAATATAAACAAATAATCAAAGCAAGCAGAATATGTACCTATGTAAAGGAAACATTCTTGTGGCAATAAAACTGTGTTTTGAAGGTATATTTTTTCTACTTGCACTTGTTATTGTTGTGGTTTAAGCATAAACATTTTTTAAAATAAAAAAATTGTGAGAAAGGGTGAGGTGAAGATAAAAGTGTGCTTGAAATAATTTCTGCATTGGTTAGGTAGTTCTGCGCAGCGAGCAGAAAGCATAGACTCACAGCAGTCAGAAAGACCTAATATCTAATATATTTAAGGAAGTAAAAGTGAAGGGAAAATGAAAGAAATGTGAAGATAGCTGCTTTTTGAAAATAGCTTTAGCATATTGCTATTAGGCACATAATGTCCTGGCTGTATTGTTCAATGCCCTGAGAACTGCTCCCATTCTTTTTAATCACCACAGTGCTCAGCACCTCTGACTTGCTGTCCATTGGAAGTCTATCTGCAAGCTTTCTAAAATCAGCTGAACAGGTAAAGGTACAGAATCTGATTGGTGTGAGAGATTTGGTACTTAATTCTGAAAGTATCCAAAACTCCACTGACATCTGGAAATTGTCAGAATATGCCCCTGAAAAAATATAGATCAAGCATAGAATTAATGTTTTCTGAATTTTTAAAAATGAGAATAACCTTATAACTAAAGAATAAAGATTTTTATATGAAAAAAGAAATATTTTTCTTGTTTTTGCCAAATATATGTGGTTTTCTTAAATGTTGCTTTTGTTTGGCTACATGAAATAAAGCCATTACATCCAAGTCTATCATACAAATGAAAATATCCTTTTCACATAAGGAAAGTTTAGCATTCTGATTCTGTGAGGGGCAGATGTTTCTTATGTTGTGGAGGGGATTTATCTGACCCTCACTCTTGACTTCTTCAGAGGAAACATCCATGTCTGAGCTAGTCACATTAGCTTCCTTCTTTGTGATTGAGAACAAAACAGGTATATTTATGTCGTTATAGTCAGTCAGGTCATAGCATTGTAGGATCATTAAGGTTGGAAAATACTTCTAAGATCATGAATTCCAGCATTTGACAGAACACCACCATGCCTACTAAACCATATAGCAAAGTGCTACATTTGCTTATTTTTTGAATACTTCCAGGGATGGTGACTCCGTTGCTGTCCTTGAGAGCCAGTTCCACTGCTTAGTTGCTCTCTCAGTGAAGAAATTTTTCCTAATATTAGACCTGAATGTCCCCTGGCACAACCTGAGGCCCTTTCCCCTACTGCTAGTTACGTAGGAGAGGAGACTGACCCCCACCTCACATAACCTCCTTTCAGGTAGTTGTTGAGAGCAGAGTTGTAGAGAGTTGCCCGTATTTACAGATGACTCATGCCCTAAAAGGCTTTCCACTCCCCAGTTATGGTAAGAGAGATCCCAAAAAGACTGGTGAAATATTGATACCTAAGGTTAGCTTGGGTGAGTCACATCCTGAGTGAAGAGTCTTGATTTTATGATGTCAAGCAACTTGTGCCATCATGCTCTATTTCCTAACTTCTTACTTTCCCTAAACTACTTGCTTCTCTTTTGAACTAATTCTGAAGAGGATGGAGGATGCAATGATTTCATCCTCAGTCATCCTTCCTGTTTCTAAACCTTATCCCATTAGGAAACAGAGCTGTGCAAGACAGAGGTGACTGAAGTAATGAGCTACTCGTGTTAGACAGCTGCCACAGTTTCCCAATAACACATTTTAACACACTGAATACTGAGCTAAGTTTGAATATAGCCTATCAGAATTTCAGGTATTTAATTCCATTTCAGCAACTCATCCCACCTCGAGGCAGGAGTTGCCTTGGGAAGCATCCGTGTCTCTTTCCAAAGAGTGCAGTTTGAGCCAAGGCTTTGGGCCAGCTGAGATGAAGATATCATCCCCCAATAGAGTTTGTTCTCTCTGTCCACAAAACCAGGACCCAGACAAAGGCAGTGAATGGGGAAAGAGGGTTCTGCCCCTCCTTGGGGCAGGAGGCACATGGGACAAGCAGGCTGCTGGGCAGACTCTCCCTGCTTCAAGGGATGGAGGGCCTTGGTTGAATTCCTCGCCCCGTAACTGAGACACCACCTACATCTCTCTGATTTCCTTATAGGAAATGATAAAATGCAGTTGCTATAAGAAAGAATGTGTGTGATCATGTTTTCTCCAATTTTGCCAACAACTATGGAAATTTTTGAACTACTGATGTGCGCAAAATTCCTTATTGTTCTGTAAGACAGCAGAACTGAATCTTGTGGAAAACTGTTGAAGAAATTAGGTCCAAGGTACATTTTAGACCTTCAAACTGCTTAGTTGTAAGTTATACATGATTCAGGCCAAGGTCTTCTTCACTAGTGTTGGATTAACG
This sequence comes from Aleadryas rufinucha, assembly GCA_013397815.1. Taxonomy (NCBI): domain Eukaryota; kingdom Metazoa; phylum Chordata; class Aves; order Passeriformes; genus Aleadryas; species Aleadryas rufinucha. The sequence goes on along the minus strand of VZTH01006523.1, from coordinate 358,618 downwards.
GACTGTTTTATCAGTCTATTGCCTACTTCTATTTCAGTACTTTTTAAAATTATATTCTTCAAATGATGATACAGTAATATGTTTAGTCTGGTAAAGATAGGTACAGAGCAGAGTTGTAGTATTTTGAAGGAAGAAATACACAGTGCTGGTAACAAAAATATGTCTGAAAAGTTGTATGTGAATCTGGAACCCCAACTTAAAAGAGCAATATGTAATATGAAGTAATAACAGAGCCTAATACAGAACAAGAAGATGTTATTTTGATTGTTAAGCCTTAGTGAAGGTTCTCCAGGATAAGAATTGCTTAGTTACATAGCAAATACTGTCCAGTTGTGAAAACTGTCATAAAAACCCAACATTTTTGTGAAAGAAAAGCAGGCTCTATTCACACAATAATATTTTTCTCTCTGGCATTTTTGCAGGTGTGGAACTGAATGCCTACAGAAGTCATTGAGAAATTTTCCAGGCAAGAGGGATTTGCAGGTTCAAGATATCCCACTCACACAGTGTTCGTTTCCATGCACTTGGTTACCATTTACATCCTGGCCCTAACTTCATCAGATAAAACTTTTGCTCAAGTGAAAACGTGCTTATTTTCAGTGGGTGCAGGATGTGATCCATGTGGGTAATAAATGTGTGATTTACAGGCACGAGCTGTAATGTTCTGTAGAAATATCCATGAAGAAAAACCATTATGTGTGAGGATATTCCTTTTATTTCAGCATGTCTAAAGGAGCACATATGCTGCCTTCTTCATTCTTAGCAGCAAGGTCATTTCCCAAAGGACACAGAACAAAAAAAATTGATCTACAAACATCTCTTAGAGCAGTTACTAAATATCTAGCCTTGAAAATCACTTCTAAAAGTAGAGGATGTATTGTGTTATTGTATATTGTATTTTCATCTTTCACTACCAAAGTCAATATTTCTACTACCATCAGTCAAAGAATTGCACTGAGTCCAGCTGTGTACATTCAATCGCATAAAAGACATTCAGGTGTTACTAGGAGATCTATTATCTGCCTTTGAGCCTTTGTCTGAGGAAAAAAATAGGGGGGGGGAAATCTTTTTCAGTTAATTAAGAAATTTTATACCAGAGGATTTAGTGATTTAAATATGTTTCAAATGTATTTTAAGACAGATTCTGCCATCAACCAAGAAACGGCAAACCTGAGCTGAAAGCACGGACTGCACATCTGGTAACTGTAGCCACAGCTGGATGAAGGTTGGTTTGGCTGCTGCACTAAAGTACAGGCAGGAATTAGACTATGGGGGATATTGATAGCACGAGGAGATTAAATTTGTTTCAGAGCTTAAATGTGATGCAGAAAACAAGTGGAATGAGTGTAAAGGAGAATGTAGAAAAATATTTATGCAAAAACGTGGGGGTAGAAGTGGAATGGAAGGAAGCAGATCCCTTCTGAGTGGCAGAGGAGCAAGCACATAAAACTGAAGGAGAATTAGCCACTCTATCTGTACATGTGTGCACGTGGTGGGGGGGTGGACTTTGCAACCTTCTAGAGAAAAAATGTCTGAAATTTCACTGGAAATGTTCCATTACCACAACCACAAATACTTAAATTTTCTTTCTAGAGGCAGTAAAGATCCAAGATCTAGAGAAGGAAAAAGGTGTGCTGAGAGGTGTCACTTTGTGCTTTATGATTTCTGTATTCTGTGTAGCAATGGATTCTGCTTTGTAATCTGTCTGAATGACATTTCTTTCGTTGGTCCTTTATTCTCAAAAAGTAGAACGAACTTTCCCTAGAAGCAAGAAAATGCAGGGTTTTTTGACAATTCTAACAGCTAAATATTTGTATTGACTAACTTTGTTAGTCTGGGGCATTTTGGAAAAAAAATCAAAATATTTTCCACAAAGGGGAAAAAATGAAACAAAACGTTGCTATTATTTCAAAACTTCTAACATCAGGCACAACAACAAGACAAAGATACCTTTGCCAGCAAGTCAGCTGGGTTTGTGATCACTGGCCCTGACCCCAACTGGATGAGTTGCACATGCAAATGTATGGAGAATTTATCTTTTTCCAAGGGAACAATGGGTGAGGCTTCTGCTGTCTCTTGTGCCTTTACCACAAAGTCTGATGGAATTTCAGCTTTTTGCTTATTGACCTAGNTTCCCCTTTCCCAGGAGTTTCCAGCATTAATGACACTTGAAAAAAATCAGAAGATATGTAAGAATCAGAATACAAAAAACTCCAAAACTTATTACCTATAAATATTTTAATTTTTCTGCCAATCTTTTGATACTGTGGTTCTCATTTTTGAATGCTGTGGATTACCAAGGAGAATTATTCCCCTCTGTTTAACTTTAATAACTGGAGAACATTAAAATGTTATTATAGCTCAGTTTCCAACAATATATTTGATTGAAAGCAATAGGTGGGGAAGTGAAGCTGGAATCCATTCCACACAGGAGCAGGGTGCATTTCTGCTCACTCTGCTTGACTGCATTGTCCTTTTCATAATGTGGAAGTCACAGCATGGACTGGAGGGAAAAGCTAAAGCTTCCAGCACCTCATCTCATAGCCACAAGATTCAAAGCTACAAGAGCAGCCACCAAGCAGAGCTGCCTGGTCCTCCCTCCCTGTCCTTCCCATGGGAGCTGCCCCAGCACACATGCTTGATGCGGGAGGCCTCACCTCCCTGCCTGCAGGCACGTCCAGGGGTGTTACACTCAGTTTGGGCTAACCCCAAAGACCTGTTGTACCACAAAAGTTCAACATGCCCCCCTCCTCTCCCATGTCCAGGTGTGGGGAGCCCTGGGTTGTGCACTGCCAACCCCACCTTCCAGCAGCCCTGGTCTCACCTCTGCTGTGCTCTGACCCAGCCCCATTGCCTTCAGACTCCATTACAAAAGGAAGAACATAAAGAACAGGTTTCACTATCAATTTCTAGATAGTATTTCTAGATCTGGAGCTGCAGCTCTAGAGGACATGAATTTCGGAAGTGCCAAATTCATCTTGAAAGCTACTGGGATATAGGGACTGAGAAGTGCAGGTATTTGGGTACATAAAGGCACGGGAAAACATCCATTTTGGATCCAGAACTAGCAATATATCTAAATCCTGTGGAAAGCAAAGTGACCCAGCTAGGTACCCATGCATTTCTGAAATATTCAACTGGTTTCTTAGCGCTCTATCATCATGATTGCTTTCTACAGCACCTCGGAGGAATAAGTAAATACTTGTGCCCTTCCTTCCCAGAATTCCATCTAGACCAACAAAGAATAATTACTTAATTGTAGCTCATTATTTGTGTTACACTGTTGACTGAAGGCCAACTGCATTATACAAAATATAATAGATTATCTCTCTCCTTAGAATAAAAATTAAGGATTTTTTCAATGTATGTATGTATTTATTTCTTGAACATTATAGTGTAAAGAGAGCTGTACTGGGTCAGGCAGTGGCCACAGGAATATTTAACTCTGTGAAGCTGAAGACAGTAATTTCCCGTCTGGTGGGTTGAGTGACTGGAGCACACAACACGATGTGGATGAGCATATTTCTGGCTTAGAGCAGATGGCAGAAGATAAAATGTAAATATGTTTAAATCACCAGGAGTTTCCCCCCACAATCATTATGCTATTATATTTCAGTCTTTCAAAAAGCAGTTTACCTTTTATCAGCTCCTGTTAACTAACAAACTGTATCATCATGCAAATAGAGAAGAGAAGACAGCTGTTTGAGTCACAAAAGATAAATATCACCTGAAACAGCTATTGTTTTGAGTTCCCGAGTCTGCTAAGTAGATATCTTCAGTGCAAATAAATGACGTAACCCAAAGTGAGTCCAACAATACACTGGCGAAGTAACTTGTGTGGTTTTCACAGGAGAATATTCAATCTGTGCAAACAGACTGCCATCTGTAAACAGCAACATAAATAGGTGGTGTACATCTGATGTGCCTGCTCACCAGATCTGATCCCTCAGGGTGATGTGCACCCTCAGAGCCCTACAGGAGGACATTTTCAAACCATTTATTTTCACAGTGACACTCAGGAGCTGAGGGTCATTTCCAAATGGGACAGGTTTTTAAGGTCACATAGTTGACTGAGTGGAATCAAGGCTTCACATTCCCTTAAAGAAACCCCATCTGCTAATTGTTCACTGTCAAATTCACAGCACTAGTCAAAAGCAAATGAATCCACTTTTTGAGTAAGACATAACACTACTGTTTTATTGGGCAGGATGTTTTCAGAAGAAAAATGCTAAACGACCACTATTACTTTAAATTTCCAAGACATAAAAGAACACTTGTAAAAATTCTTTCAATTTACACGGAGCTTGCATTACACAAAACTGATAAGAAATAGATTAAAAATTAAACATTTATGACCCAAGGAACTGCTGAGCAGACTTTGCTCTGAAGAACATCTGTAACAATAAACCCCAGACTCCTGAAATTTGAATTTGCCTGTTGTACTTGCTTAATTACTGTGCATGCTAACTATTTAGTCTCTGATAGGGTAATGGTGCAGTTGTGGAAAAGATTATTACCTTAGGGATTTTCATATATAACTTCTGGAGGGGAGCATTCCCATCTCAACATGCACACACAAGTGCCAGTACCATTAATGGAAGTTATGTGCACCATTCTAAGGGAGAGCACACTCCTGAGCATGTAACTAAATCAACAAAGCCCCAGTATTACCATAATGCTAGAGGTAGGACCAGAGCAAAATATTTAGAGGTAAAGAATGAGCACAATTTCAGTCTTACCATGTGTATTAATGGTGATATTATCTTCTGTCGAGGGACTCTGACTACTCTTGATAAATCTGAGTTATAGAACTGAAGCACAAAGGAATGAAATGGTGGTGTTACTAAGTGTATAAAGGCTGTTTCAGTTTTACCTTTGTCTTTACTTGCTGATGTAGAGCATCTCAGAATCTCAACACAATAACATTACTGAAACTTTCATCCTGTTCCTAATTTACACTTTGCTCTGGCAAATTGGTTTAGCACCCATGATCAGGCCATTTTTACTCTAGTGCAGGAGTAACAAAGTGAAAATGGGAATTATCCTCCCTTAATGGCAAGTTCTGCTAACAGATATATTGAACCTGTGTGACTTAAACCTTAACCAGCACCATGTAGCCTTTCTTCTACATTTTTTAATGATAATTACAAATTCAAATTAGATTATGGTGCCTTTCCTAAGGTTAATTTCAGGTATTCTTTTTACAATGCCACAATTAATTTTTCACTCCATAACAGAAATCCCAATTTAATTAATTGCTCTGAAATTGGCTTTTAATCCCCTTATTTGTGTTAACAGCTCTTATTAAGTCATTACCTCCTTGCATCTGAGTTATGCACAGTTTCATGAGTACAGATGTTTTGCATGAAAAGCACACATGGATCATGTTTCTGCCTATGCAATAATCCCATGTAAACAGACATTTTGGACAGGAAATGGCACAAATGATAGACAGCAAATAGTTTTCTGGTTCAACGTTTTCAGTTTTACTGGTTGGACATCACTAACAGAGATGTAGCTTCATGTTCAAGCCCAGCAATAACATTGATTTTACTTCCTGAGGTTTAGAAGGGGACAGGTATACAAGGCATACAGGCTATGCAGGTATACAAGATAGGGCTTTTTTAAATTGTCACCCACATGCAAAAAAAAAAGTTTCATATCTTTATGTGTGAACTATAAATTTGAGTTTAAGATAGATATTTAAGTAGATAGTTGTTTCTAGTAGTTACTTTTAAAAGCAATGCTTGCAGCAGAGTGAAATTGAAGGAAAATGTAAATAAAAAATATAATTTTGAAAAATTCTGAGGGAACAAACATGTTGATGGGTTATTTGGTGCATGCTTTCTAAGTGACTCCTGTCAGAGTAATGTAGGCCACTAAAGTCCTGAATGAGGCCCAAATGAAAAGCCATAAATGCATCTCTGCAAACAGCAACTCTGTATTAAAACACAGTTAGTGAGCTTACAAAGATAACACTGCTTTTGTTATTTAGTATGGATTTCCTAATTGCAAAACCCATTCTGATTTATTATAAAGACTATGATTAGATTACACCAAACAAATCGATATGCCTTTAATTAGTGGCATGACTGCTGCTTCAGTATGCTCTACACCAGCACCAAAGGCTAGTTTTGAGTTTTGGATCCCAGAGTTGTGTAACAATGCTCTCTAATACTAAAACTTCAGCTTTGTTTCACATACAGAGGAAGCCACTATGCCAGAAAAAAAAAAAAAAGGGAACAATTTCTACAGAAATGAATGAGCTGCTCTGTACATTAATGGTAAAAATAATCATCATTCATGCCCCATCCAATAGCTGTGGGCATGCAACTGTATTTCAACAAAGTACTAGCTTGCATTACTGCTCACTGGATAATGTATCATATTAATTAGTATTGCAGCCTTCTAGCCTATTTCTAAAGATGTCATTATATGATTGGATACCACTGAGTCACCTAATCAATGAAACAAAAATTACTAACACAGAACAATTAATGGCAACTACTTAGTCATGTTAAACTAGGAAAACAAGAAAGGTCTCGCTTAACGTGGTGTGCCCAGACAGTTACTGCACTCAAATATCTATATTTACATATCATCAGAAAAAAAAACATTTCCCAGTTTCAGAATTTTCTGTCTTAACTAGTAATCACTGCTATGATACTAGGAAATTTTAGGACAATAGAAAATTGTGACACCAAAGAAACAGAAACATGTATGTTTTAAATAGTTAACAGTGTGCATGTATAAAGTTTTACTTTTTGAACAGATACAACAGGTACAGCCTGGCAATAGGAAGATCACGTGGACCTCTGTGATTAGTGCATGCAGAAGTCCCCTAGAAAGAGATGTGGTGCCTGCTTGGTAATTTTGGTGATAAACTCTTTCCTTCAGACTTGCAGAACATGTTCCATTTACTTATTAACAGATAAGAGCAATGTGCTGCCAGAACGATATGTACTATTCAGCCAAATAACCACAAATACATGCTCATTTTTTGCCCTCTCTGTGATCTGGGACAGACAGATGATTCTTCTATGAAAAAAAATAAATATGAGATTAAAACTATGCCAAAACCACAGCCATAAAAACATTGCCACTCTTTGCAGAGAGATATCTTAAAGAGACAAACAGAGCAGAGGGGTTATTCAGAGGATATTCAGGGTCCCAAAAGTTTCTCTCATGCCCATTTCCCCCACAACTGAGTCTCTTCGGTCTCTGATTCACATAAATTAGGAGCTCATAGCACCCCATTATGATGTCAAAAGAGTTGTAACACGTAGCAGAAACACACTCTTTTAGCTATTTCCCTCTTCTGAGGAATTATAGTAGTTTAAAAATGGCCACAAACAATAGTTAAGAAAAATATTTTGAGATATTTAAAGTCTTGCTCAGTTGTGAGAGATTTGCTGTTTCCTTGTTCTTTGGTGAGTGTCCAGGTCCTTCTCGGAGGGCCCATGGGCTACACTATGCAAAATTATGTACCCCTCCTACCTAGCTCCAAGTTTGCTCTCTGAATCTACGGCTTCTTTTAAATTCTTTCACAGAGGTTTTTTTCCATCTCCCATGTGTCTGTCTCTAAGCTTTTCTCTTTAGAATCAGAAAACTAATTATTGAAAATCCCTTTTGAAATCTAAATGATTTCTAAACCATTGCAGCTTAGAGGTTTTAGGTGAAAGAAAATATTTTTCACAAAATAATCAACAAAATATGTTGTCTGACCCTCAGTTACCTCCTTTAGCTTTACAGAAACAAGATAATACTCAAAGCCTTCAAAATCTGACTTGGAACAAAATTCAAGATTCTTTTTAAGGTCATTCAAGGACTCATTTGTTGTGTGATCATCCCGCTTTGCTCTGCAGTGGTGTGGCCTCACCTCGAGTCCTGTGCGCAGTTTTGGGCGCAGCAATATAAGAAAGATATTAAACTGTGAGAGAGTATCCAAAGGACAGCAATAAAAATGAGGAGCAAAGCAGGTGACTTGGTCTGTTCAGCCTGGAGAAGAGGAGACTGAGGGGAGACCTCACTGCAGTTACAACTTCCTCGTGAGGGGAAGAGGAGGGGCAGGCACTGATCTCTTCTCTGTGGTGCCCAGTGACAGGATCCAAGGGAATAGCCTGAAGTTGTGTCAGGGGAGGTTTAGGTTGGATATTAGAAAAAGGTTCTTCACCCAGAGGGTGGTTGGGCACTGGAACGGTGTCCCCAGGGAAGTGTTTCTATTAGTGTTTATGGTTGGATCAGGAGTGAGATTTTGAAGTAAAACTTCCTGTTGTTCCCACTTAGTACGCTTTGGTTCACACTGCTGAGTTGTCAGAGCTCACAGACTGCAATAGAACCAAAACCTGTCTATAATTAGCAAGTACTGCAGTCAAACAGGAATGGGTCCCCAGAGCAAACCTGCTGGTGCTGATGTTCAGTCTCTGTGCATGTCATGAGTTTTATGTGCATTGTCTCTGGTCCACAGACTGAATAGGCATGAGCTGGAGTTTTCAAATATAATGTTAAAAAAAAAGTTCAAAGAAATTCCAACTCAGCATATTCTATAATGCTGTAATTTTTTTCAGTAGGTTTTCCTTAATGAATTTCAGCAGAGACTTCCTGGAAAGTTTTTATTTGCTAACAGATTTAAAATTTTCCCAATTTTTTTCTCCTCATACAATAATGTGCCTTATTTGTCAGGGAAAGAACATGACTGCTTGCAAATGGAGTGATGGTCTCTATGTTTACTAAAACCTTTTTCTTACTGTAGTATTTTTTGCTATGGGAAATGGTAAGATTCCTTCTTCACAGCAGTTATGTCTTTGGCCAAGAGACAGATATTTTTAAATTTCACTATTTGTTGACAATTTTCCAAATAAGCTGAAAACTACTAAGCTGAATAAGCTTCTCAAGGTACCAGTGGATACTCATAGCTCATAGTGAAGAACAGAAAAGAGAATGGATTCAGATAAAAAGGAGTTACATTCACTGTCAATATGTAAAAGTCCTAAAACCACCCCCCCACAAGTATTCTGTGCTGGTACTGCTTTATTTAACATTGGTGGTTTGCTATCTGTTCATGTTTGAGGTTGCACCTTTATTAACTGCAGAAAATTAGTGTCTCAGACTGTGTTTAATTGGACAACACAACTTAGGCAATATCAAAATGGCTCAAGCTCTAAAAAAACCAAAATAATTCTTTATCTCCTGATTTTAACCTGGATTTTCTGGGGATATTGAGCCAGCAGTCAGGCCAGAGTCCTGACACACTGTGGCTCCTAGAAGGAGCCTGATGTTAACTCTGTATATGTGTCTTGGTCATGCTGAATTAGTGCAAAAGCCAGACAAGCAAAAGCCTTTGCTACTCCATTTCTCATAGGCAGAGCAAACAGCACTGCACATCTCCTTCACCCTCTCTGCAGGCGACAGCAATGCAGGCAGCATGTCAAAGGGCTTAAAATATTTGCATGCATTTACTATTTCTACCTTGAAAGTGAATCAAGGATGCTTCTCAGAATTTCTATGAAAATTTTCAATGGAGAAAATGCAGATGAGGCAAGTGAGTTTTTATCACTTAGGCTTTTACCTGCAGTCTAGACAGGTTAGATGCAAGCAAGGTTTGGACATGCAATTGTAGCAGTGAACGTACAACCAGACAGTGCTTGTGCTCCTCTGCTTAAAACACGTGCTTGAAAGAGATGGCAAATCCCCAAAGCCACAATTCCTTTTACCCCCAGTCTGGAGTCAGTGGCAACAACACAGGCAGCTGTCTTGCAACCCCCTGCCAGTTCTTTGGGTCATGCCTTGCCCTTTCACTCTTTATGTCAGTGGAAAAGTACCAACTGTAATTGGATCCCAGTTCCTCATCCTTGAGCTGGTAAAATTCAGGTTTGCATGAAAAGGTACAGACTCACAAGAAAAAGGGACCATGGATTTGTTTCCAGTGCTACGTCCAAGCTTCTTGCAGTGCTATTGTTGCATACATCTCATCCCTGCTTTCTCAATAACTATGCTCATACTACAAAAGACCAGGCATTGGCCTTTCAAAGTCTTAGAAAACCAGTAGTCATTATTTTGAAGTTGCAGGTTCATAGTGTGGTGTTGAGCATGGTTTATAGACATATTTCTGGCAGAATCTGGGCTTTATTCTACCACCAAATGGCCCCAAAACCTTGCTGTTCCTTCAGTCTGTTAGCAGAAACACGCCAGTTCTCCCAGGTCCTGCCAGTCTTCATGCACAAGCAGATCAGTGGAATTCTGAGTTGCTTGTACAAGCTGTGTTGCTCAAGCAGAGTGACAGCATTCCACAGAGTTGTTCTGGTGACTGCACTTACATTATTCCATAAATTCATACAACATATTAGGAGATGCAGTTTCAAATAAAAATAAAACGCTACTATGGGACTTTGAAGATGATGTTCATGTTCCACCACAGAGTATCAAATTAATAACAGCTTTGGAAAGAGTTAAAAAAATTTGCCAGAGGAACTCATTCAAACGCACTTCATTACATCAGCTGGGAAATATTTCTGCTTTGCAAACACAACAGTAGAAACATGAGCTATTCTGTTCCCTAAAACAAAGCTATTCCCCATTAACACCATTCACAACCATCCCTTGACACACACAGATGTCTCTACCAGACAATGGGCACCTTGTCATGCCCCACAGGTACCCTGTGGGGCCAGGTGGCTGCTTCCCTGTGGCACAAGGAGGGGCTGGGGCACCCCAGCAGAGGCTCCAAACCACTGTCACACCACAAATTTCTGCTCCTGGTGGAACTAAATCCCACTGAGTCGTAAATATTGACTCAGCAGTGTGGTTGCTGCTTTCATTTTTTCACTGCACAATGCCATAGGAGATTATTAGGCTTAGCAGCTGATTTTTGCTTGTAGAATGGATCAATGATCATTGATAACAGAGTCACTTTTTTATACGCTTATTTTAGTCAACAAACTGTTGTAGCATGGCAGCCATGATTGTTCAGCTGTGCTGTAAATTGAATTTCCTTCCTCATACAAATACAAGAGCATTTTCCTTGTTTTTTTTACTCCTTGGGTTACAATTATTAGACCTACAAGATAACTCACATATTTACCAACACTAGAAAGAGACAGAAAAGAAAGGGATGCTTCCATTAAAAATGTTTCTCTTTTCTTTGTGTTATGCTTAACATTTACCTCAAATGGAGTTTTGCTCAGATGTCGCAGCTAAGACAGGAGTTCCATTATGGTGCTTCTGGTTATCTGGACTTCATAAAAGAAAGTGGCCTTCACTCCACCTTGCTGGAGTTTCCCTTCTTAGACAAAAATTTTTTGAACAGTATTGTCTCTCTTGTCCCAGTGAATAAGTTAATTTGTTGTAGTAGCTTTGTGCGTGCTTTAAAAAACTAATTTCTTGATTGGAGCATCTTGTAGCAGTAACATGTTAGACTAATAATTTAAAAATTCTATCTAAGAAGACAATGTGAAAGGAATAAAAGCAAGCTTTCCCTTTGGAAAGTAGTTGTTCCTTGAGGATGTAGGGAGTGTTTTCACATGACCAGTGAAGCGTACTTAAGCAAAACCTATGTGTTTACTGCTATGATCATAACTGCTCAGAATTAATTTTTCTACAGAAAATGGACACAAAAGTAAAAAAAGTGTTATCAAAAAGTGAAAAATGAATATTTCCATTATAAGACAAAGGACTGATTTTTGCATGAAGCATTTGGACTTTGATTTTTGATGCAGAACATTTTTCTTACTACAGTAGATATTTCCTGCCTAAAAAATCTAAACACTCCTTAGCAGAAAAAAAATATGAGAAAAAAAATCCACTGGTACTTGCAAAGGATACTTCAGCTTTACTCCTCAAACTGTAGACGATGAAATAATTGCAGCATTTCCATGACAAATTTCCAATAGGTTAATGTATCAATGAGCACATCAATAATTCACAAATGCTACAATAAGAAAAATGCACTGAGTAAACGGCTGACTATTTATTACTTACATTCTCAGTGTTGGTTATTACAGTTAAACAATGTAACCATTACCTATAATAACTATTCAGTCACAAAAATAGGTTATTTATCATGAGTCCATATAGAAAAATTAAATGCAAGGATGTAGCCGCTGATGGCAAGAGGGTTTTTTAATAGTATTCACTACAAAGAAAACTACAGTCCCTGCCTAAACAGCTTCTTTTTTAATGACAAAACCCCCCAAACATTACATGGTAAAGGAATTCAATATAAGTAAATGGATCAAGTGATATGAAGATGCAGATAGCCTATATGCAGTTATAAACTCTTTTCTAATTGTCTGTAGCCAGCCAGTTAAGCCATTAGCATGCTGTGTTTACTGCTATCTGCCTCAGTTTTCCCCTTTCTCATAAAAATGACTTAATGTCTTGTCTGATAAAGCCAACAGAGACAGCTCTGCACTGCACTGCTTTCATCCCACTTAAACTCTTTTGAGATGTACATATAAAATGAGCTGCATGAAGGCTTTTAATATCAGGAAAGGAAATTCTACTCTTACTCTTTTTACGGCTCATGTTTTATATGCAGTCTTGCTTCTGAGCAGCTATTTTGGATAAATTCTGGTGCTGCAAAAGTGGGCTCCAGCCCACTGGATGCTGCACGTAGGTGACTGCTGGAGTTCTAAAGCATGGCAGGATAACACCTGGACAGCTGCTGGCAGGAGGTTTTCCTGTAGTTTCCCTGACTACTAACCACAGAGACCTGGGGATTCCTGCTGTGCTGGGATTTCTGCAGCACAGCCCCTAGTTCCAACCAAAGGTCGAAAGAAAAACATTCTATGCAGTTGAAGCAAGGTAAGAATTGCATTTGAGCATGTTAAAATTGGACCAAATTACCTGGATCAGACCACCCTACCATAGTGACTGTTTCTACCCCTGAAGGCACATTGTTAATCACATCTACTGACCCCACTACACAAAGTGAGGACATAGGAGCCAAAAAACAGCTTCTGGTTTGGGTTCCAAGACCCCCTAAATGGCTTAGAGGGAAACAAACATCCTTCCCCTTACAAGACACAACCCTCTCTCTGATGTGTCTAATTAATTTTCATTTTAGAGTCTTCAAATATCATCACTTGCAATTTGTTTTTTGAAATGTTTCCTTAATTCTGGTGGTGCCTGCTGTGTTGTTGTTATTAATGATCTACCAGATCTTCACTGATAAAAAAAACCTTGAGGGATTTGTAAGATGCTCTAAAATTCACTCTGAGTAGAAATCCAATGAGTAAGAGCTGAGTGAGAGAGTGGTAGAGAATAAATATATGGGCAAAGAGTAGGAGAAAGATATGAGTGAATCAAAATGAAATGCAGCAGGAGAAAGATGAAATCAGAAAATCACAAATTACTTCAAGAATATTTCACATGCCTCTTTTTTTACCCAAACTCAGTACATTTTTACAATCACATTTCTCTACATCTTTAGTGTTTGAAGATTGCATATCAGAAATATCTTTTGAATATATTAAAGGATAAGAGAGTTTGCAGGAGAGGCATAGTAAACTCATGAAGGACCTAGGGTAATAGTGTGATATTTGTGATTTAGTCTAAAGTGGATCTGTGTCTTTTTTTGTATCTACACTGAATCAGTAGAGTTAATAAGGAAAACTAGAAGAACAGGTGACAAGTCACACTGTACAACAGGAAATCTCAGGCGAATAATCCAACATGCTGCAATGAGACTGATCATAGAATCACAGAATGGTTTGGTTTGGAAGAGACCTTAAAGATCATCTGGTTTCAAACCCCTGCCACAGGTTACTCAGAGCCTCATCCAACCTGGACTTGAGCACTTCCAGGAAGAAATGTATACAACACATCTTAACAGTGAGATCAACTCATGTACAGGCCATGGTTCTCAGTCTGGTCAGGAGAGACATTATCCTCTGTTCATTCCAACTTGCCAGAATGGGAAGCGCTTCAAAGGCATTAACCACTATTCAGTATAGAATGTGAAACAGTTTGTCTCTGAAAAATGTTAAGATAAAGATATCTCAAAAGAGATATCCAGAGAGGAGTATTGGAGTAGATGAAGTGAAGAATTAAGTTTTTATGTAAAAGAACTCATGTGGGAACTATATAATTAAACTAGGCAAACAATCCTGACTATGTTCTGTAATCATGTCAGCCAACAGCTATATGATTATGGCATTTCAGTGACTGTGGAAACACATTTTACAGATTTTAAAAACGTTTTAGTTTAGTTTTCTGCATTTTTCCCTTATAGAATCAAAGAATTTTGTGCTCAGGAGACTGGAAAATCGGGTTATTCACTGATCACTCAGATTATTTCTAACTTTTGGTTCTTGTACAGCACATATTTTCCCCTGAAGGTCAAGTGCATGTGAGAAGCAAGCTTCTCACTGGACTTGCATCTTGACTGGCTTTATCATATCACTCGATTGCTTGAGTTCATTAAATCTACAATCATGAACATTCAGTTCATCATGCCCATAAAATATACTGATAATCAGAACCAAAGTAATGTTGAGCATGAATTGATACCCAGGGTGGCTGAGTGATGCCCACTGCAAAAAGAATTGTCTTTATTCTCTGGCAGCCAGACGAACAGCGGCAATCAAAGAGTAACAGTTCTCTGTGAAGTGTGTGAACATTTATCTCAGCTAATTTTTTTAACCACAAAAAAGGAACACAGAAAGTAAGTTCATTTATTCAGAGAACATTGGCTGCATTTTGGCTTACTGGCCTTTCAACACCCATGATACAGATGTTAACATCACAGCCAGTGACCTAAATCTCTCCTAAGAGTCAAAGCAGAGAAATAGATGTCTCAGGGATGTGATTCACCTGAGCTGTTTCAGACAGATATTTACCTAGGAGATGAATTGCACCCAGGACTGCGCTGAATGTATTGACTGGACCTTTGCAAACTCTAAAGATCATGGGCTGATCAGTTCAGAACAGTGCATTTCATCAAATGAGTCCTATTTAGTGTCACGGTGCTAAAGGCTGGTATAGGGTCAGCAGTCCAGGTTCCATGGGCACAATTTGGATACTTCCCACGAGGATGAGAAGTTCCTTTACAGGCACATCTCTTACTAAACCAAACTAACCTTTTGAAATATCTGCCATCCCCCAAATCACTGAGAAGTAAAAGCTCTCAAAAAGGTCAGTGTTTTAAAATGCTTGAGACAGCTGTGTTGAGTTTGTTGTTTCAAATGATGGTAAATAAAAAGGGTAATTTTCATACAGTAACATTTCAGCCACTTTCAGTTGCTACAATATCTTTTCCAACATCTCCAGGAAATTTTAGAAAACTTCTAGTTGTCTGTCTGTGAAATATCATGCATTAGTTGTAGAAACTGTGGTAGACTGCACTAATGACAGCACTCAGTCAAATAATATTTTTTTAATCCTGAAAGCTACATTGTGATAAAAATGAAAATTCTTCAGAACAAAATCACCAGAACCCTTAAAATATGGAAATAACATGCTTTTTTCCTTTTCCATAAATTAAAATGCACAGCTCTTTAGCACCCCTAGGAAAAAAAAAAAAGTTTACCAGCTGTAGCTACCATGATCCCCACATACCCATGAAAAGAACTTTTATTCTTTTGTTTGTTTGTTTGTTTGTTTGTTTGAGGTGAAATCCAGAGGATGACAGCCTTGTGAGATCTCAGCATGCGCTTCAGTTTTCTAATATAGCACAGCAGGAGAGAGATACAGAGGGAAAGCAAGCAGAAATAATAACCAGAAGCCATATGAATAATGGGAACATGAACCATTGGCGTGTAGGGAAACGAGAATATGAGTATCCACTCTCTTGACCTTCCATTGCACTGTAAGGTTCCCAGTCAGTTTTGCTGTCACCCATTTCCTGCAGCTAGTAAGGACTTTTGGAGTTCCAATGGTGTTGGTTCAGGGTCTCAGTAGTTAGTGTAATTTCCAGCTTTCTGGACAATTTAATGTTTCATTATCTTTTTACATCAGTATTTTACTTCATTAAGTAAAAGCATAATATTGAAGTAAAATTGAAAGATTTTCCTTTGGACAAGAAAAACAAGTTGAAGACTTTTTTTTTTTTTTTTTTGCATGTATCAAAAAGTCACTGTTATTTTCGTGTAAAGTCTGTGTTGAGTGATACAATGAAAATTGGAATTGTCTTTGGGTGTGAAGATTTGGTTGCTGTGGTTATGAGTGTTATGGTTAAACCTTTTGAGCCATGATTCCTACTCACAGCAGGACAGTATCTGATTAATTTTCAGCTTTGTGCATTTAGTTTTCTCAAATTAACCCAGACACCAATACATGCCATAGATGTGCATGAATATGCACATATGCACTATTCAGGTTTTGTCATATTACAGAAGATGGAACAGCCTGAATACATATGAAAAACGTGTCTTTTTCGTAGAGGCTGATAGATGAATACAATACACCAGGGAGGATAAGCTATTTAATCAAAATATGATCAGTTTGTATTAAATTTACATTAACATTGTAAATTTGTATTAGTAAAACATTTATTTTGGGGTTGAGGGTTTATGCATTTTTCATACCATTTTAAGTTGACTGTAATGAATTGCTGGCAAAGTTGCACCAGACAGGATTCTACATACCGAGGGGCATTTAATCACATCAACTTCCCAATGATGTTAATTGGGATATTCTAATGAGCAATGAACACTCAGGCTAAGAATCAGTCACTCAGTACTATTACTTTGAATTCCTTATAAATCCTCTACACACTCATGATCAATAATTTTGAGTCCAAAGTCATTCAAAATAAAAGAAGATGATAATTTATTGTGAAACTATTGCATGACCGGATTTGTTAAATAGATTTCCTTATTAAACAGTTAACATAACTTCATCATTCTTCATTATGTCCTTAGGGTCCACAAGTCCAAACAAAGCCCACAGGGTTCAATAATGTACTCTGCTCGATCATTATGATACAAAACAACCTTTTCACTATTCCTAAGTAGATTTACAGGAAAGGTTGGCAGAAACCTTGGTCAAATATTTAATTCAGAACATCTTGACTCTGAATTTGTTGTCTTGCTGTTTTTCCTTTTACTTCACATAAATCAGGAGTTTGATAAAACAGATTATAGTCTAATATACTATTTTATATCATTGCTAAAAAGAACTAAGGTATATAGTCTAGATATGAATACATTTATAATGGAGATTAGATGTAGATTTTTATCCACTGGAGTAGTAAATCTCTAGAACAGCCTCACAAAAGACTTAAGAGGAACAAAAAATAAATAGCTCTAATAGAGTGAAATCAATTAATAAAGGTATCAGTTATACCTACACTAGTGAAGAAACACTCAAGCACAAGAACTCGGGTTTTTACACTCTAAAAGTGATCCCAAGCATGTTTTTGGCAGGGACCTTCTAGCAATTTCTCTAATATTTCCCAAGACAGTCAATGAGCTTGCATCAACTGGGGAGCATTCCTCATCCACAGTCTACTTATGAGAGTAAGAAAAAGCATGAAATAAACATGAATGATTCATTGTCATGTGGTGTCAGCAACAAAGAACTGTTCTGGTCATATTTTATTTACCATTATGAATATAATTGTATAATTAGGAACTGGACTTGATGACACAGAATGTCCTTTTCAGTCCTATATCCATATTGAGCTATCTTCATTTAATTGATGTTCTCTTTCTTCTTTTAATTAAACACATAAATACCTAAATCATGTTATTTAAAGTATGGAGAAACACAAAGGCAGAGAATGCTGTAACATGAATATCTCCATAGAGACTGTTTTACTAGACTGATAATTTAAGGTAGCTCAAGAAAATTCAAGACTTTCTTAAAAAGTTGCAACAAATATGTCACTGCATGTTTCCCAAATGTGCAAATACTCTGCTTTGTAACACACACTATATCTGAGGTATGGATTCCTGTCTAAGTTCTTTTGGCTCCTCCTTTTGAAAAAAATATAGACATTTGGTTGCCTTTTGCCCTTAAAGTCACAAAAAAACCCCAAAGTGTAATTTAAATATCTCAACATTTTGTACACATAACTTATGAAGAAAAATGGAGGGAGAATAAAGAGTAATTTTCATAGTGGTTTTCAGAGCTGTTCCAGCTCAAAGTGTTCTTTTTTCCTTGTCCCTGGGACAAAATTACCTAAGAAGTATTTTTCTTGAAACTTTGTTTTGGGTTCAAATAAATACTTATTTCAAACAATATTTAAATATTTTATAATGCTCGTAATTATATTTCACTTGTAAATAATGTAAACTACTAAAATATTATAGAAAATTAGACAAAGCAGTTAAAGAAATGTCATTAATAAAACTGAAAATCAAATCAGTTTTACCAACTGAAAATGTAGATCTCTCACTATCATCAGAATTTATCCATATGTATCATTTCAAAAGGGAAATTCCAGTGAATATTCATATTCATCTATTTCAGAATAATTTCTGCTATAAAAACAGTACCACTGGAGTTTCCCTAATTGTCTTGAATTCAGAGTAATGGTGTCAGTTGAATTTAATAAGAACTAAAGTTGATGCAAGTTACACTGTCATACACTGGAAACAGTGTTGTGAAAGTTAATGGGATTCAATTGGCAGGAAACTTTCAGAAACATAAGCACAGTCAAAGCACAAAATTAGTAATTCTTATATGTGGAGGAATAACAAGAAAAAAAAAGTGATGTGAGTTCTAAATAAAAGAGAACTGATATATTTAAAAATGCAACAAAGATATCTTGGTAGTGTATGCTGCCCTAAATCTATCAGCATTCTATTATTTAATAACTTCAGGTACAAAATGGGTAACCAGGTTATCTCCTGCAACAGGTTTGCTGCCTAGGAAAACTGTTTCTTTTTTTTTTGTGTAAACATATACCAGTCAAATAAAGCTTAGACACACTCCCAATTTATATGGTATCATCACAACATATGGCATATTAACCAAAGACTGATATTTTTATCCCTTATTACACTATACCATAACTGTGAGAGAAGGATAATGTGCATGTGAATAAGCACCAACACAAACACACAAACACCTGAAGGCCAGGCATATGATAAAAATCAGAATCTTCATTTTATTTCACAGATATTTCTCAATATTAATGACATTTCATAAAAGATTCACAAATACCATGGTGACTAGGAACAATAAAAACACATAAGCAAGTAGCTGAATTATTTTCTATTTAATTTCTGATATATATCAATATTTTACTTCCTTTTTTTATCACCTGCAGTACCTTGGCCAGAAATTTCAATTGTGATCCCCATTTTTTTCCTGAGTAATTGCTTACAGTTAATTTAAAACCTAGTAATGTGTGTAAGCAGTTCAAATTATTTCTTCCCATGTTCATTACCTTGTATTTGTCATCAGAGAATTCCATCTGCTGTTGCAATGCCCGTTCATCTAAACAGCACTAATGGCATTGGAAAGCCAGCTACTTTTGAAGCAGTGTAAAATAAACTGTGAAGTAGATGTCAAAAGCTATTTCACCTGTTTTACATTCCAATCCTTACTTTGCTTCACTTGCTTTGCCTCACTCACTTTGCTACTGAGCAGAATCAATAACAGTATTCATGATGGGATACAGACATTCAGCTCATAAGCTTTCAAGATATTAGCTTTTTTCACTTATGAAGAGTGGATGGGGAGAAAATGAAATAGTTGGCAAATGTGCTTTTCCTCCTTCTCCAACGACATCTCAGTTGTATTTATTGCAGTTTGTGCAGGTATTAAAGACATTTACTTTAAGGTAAATTTGCCAGATTTGACAGTCTGCAAAATATAAAGGACAGCTTTTACAACTGTAAGAAAACTATTTTTCCTCCTTTTTTTTCTTCATTACTGGTTTTTAGGCATTGAAACTTTGTCTAGGCTGTGTGCTATGCTGCAGTTACAAGGCAACAAACATTTCAGCAATTAGTAGCATTCAGGCTAGTCAATATTTTGTTGGGCTACACAGTTATAGGGTAACCCTACCTCATTACTGAGGCCAGTTTGCTGTAAGAGACAGCTCAGATCATGTCCTGTGTTCCTTGGCTTTGTCCCCTAACCCAAGTGTAACACTAGAAAATATTAGGGACACAAGGTCTTCCTATATGCTAATTCTGTCTGCTGCCCACTCCCCCACCTTATTGCTGCAATAAATAATGGGTTTTGATTAATTTTCAGTTGGCTGTGGGTGAGGTTATTGGGCCAGATTACTGTAAAAAGTGGTTAAGATGAACCTGGAGAATGAACAAAACTTATAATAGATGATGAAGTTTAAATCCATGGACTGAGAATCATCATTCCTCAAAATGTACAAAAAGCTGTCATGGACTGCATTCAGTGACTTGCAGGCTAGTGAGGTCAGGACAGTATAGGAGTATTTTTAATGTGATGTAGAATAGCTCAAACCAGAATACTTTGAAATTATGGATTTCTGTCCATTTATTTGTTTGTTTCACAAGGCATTTTACTATTTCATAGGTTTTGGGTTGCTCATTAAAAGTAAGTGTAGCTGTTGGCAAATATTCATTACTTTGTTCTTTTCCTTCTTCTGACATTTAGGATATCAATGTAATGTAGTGCTCCATTGCCTCCAATGAAAAGAAAAAAACTGTTCAAAAGTTAGACTATATTGGAAAAATGAAAAGTAAAAATATATTTATATACATATACACCATTCTAAAACAGTATCACAGTGACTTAAATGGTATTTCTCTTCGTCTCCTCTTCCCTTTCATTGTTTTCTTCACTATTTCCCGAATACAAACATCCCTGACAGTCAATAAGGGTAAGAGTTACGTTTAGTCATTTAAAAGCTAGGTGTCCAGCCTTCCATAGAAGGTCCCTTGCATCAACAAGGGCTTTCAACAAGATTCTTTTAACAACAGATTTGATTGCACACCAGAGCTGTCATTTAGCTTGGTTATTAATAGAATAAGGAAGAGGAAGCAAGCACAGATAAGAAATATGTAGACAACAGGTGATATGTGGAAGGGTCAAGTAATTCAGTAGTTCAGATAAGGAAGATGCAAAGTCCTCTTCACATGTTGTTATCAATCCCTTATGAATTGGTTTATTATGTTATTAACATTCTAAAGCCTGGTTTAATACCCCAGCTCTTATGCACTTTAGTAGAGTTTGTTTTAGGCATTACTCCACTGACTTAACTTCAAATAGCAGGTTGGAAGCTGCCCTTCCTGCATGTGCATCCTTGTCACATGATATCCTTTCTATGACTGAAACAAGCCAGAACAAACAAAGCCATTTTTTTCCTCTTTTATTAATTAGCCAGTTGCAGTCACAGTTGCAGTCAGTAACACCTCTGCTCAGGGACAGCAAAGCACATGGGACACTTAGCTGTGTGCCAGGTGACATTTCTATACTTCTGTTCATCACATTAGATCCAAAAGGACATAGGACTTCCTGGTTTTAAGACTGTGACTTTATCACAGAGCTCCTGCCCCACATTCCTCAAAAATCTTTGGAGAGAAGATATTCCAAGCCTGTTCAAAGAGAAAACCAGCTCTGATTAGTGATCTGGATCTTGGCTGGGAGCACTGAGAGATCATTGCAGTGGTGGACCCATTGGTTCCTGCTGTCTTCCAGGAATGGGCAATCAGGGAATTGGAGTATTAAGCAGCCATTAACTGGAATATCCTTGTTGCAGGTCATATTTTATAGCTCCAGCAGAAAGCTGCACTTGAATTACTTATTACTTGCATGCAGCTAAAGAGACATTGGTTACTCAGTTGCTGTGGTGGATGTGGATCTCATTCTAGTCTCTACCTTAAAATATATCCGTACTTATTTCCACTTCCTCTTGCACCAGCAACTTGAATTATTCCCTAAAAAACGAGAATATACCCTTAAAAAAAAGAATGTTGCTTGGTTTTTTGTTTTTTTTTTTTTTTTTCCCCTGTACATAATCAAGTAGGTTAGGCTTTATTACTTTTCTTCTAAATGTTTTTCACATCTGATCAAATGGCACAAGCAGACCATAAGTATAAGATTCAGATGGAGTTCTTCATTCTTACATGTATATTCTATGCATAACCAGAACAGGAAAACAGTAATTCAGGTGAAGTCTCACAAAGTCCTTTAAAATTAGCATTAACATTTTTCTTTCTGTAATCATAAAAGAGAACAGTTCCCTCACCCTAAAGATGCCTTAAAAGCTTCCTAGTGTCATCCTAGAAACAATTCTGCATTTGCCTTTTTCATAGCTATGTTGTATTTCATAGCCACATCTTGTCATTAACCTGTCCTCCTCTTCCTCATTTATATTCAGCATATAGGAAGTAACATAAAATCCTGCCAAGTGCATGACCTAGCATTTTGCAAGAGTCTTCAGGGCTGTCTGGCATGTTCTGCATATATAGTCTCGGTTCCCTCTGGTACTGAAACTGCTCCCAGCTTTATGACACTATTGACTTTCCTCAGGATGCTTTTAATATCTGTGTGAAATAATTAATGAAACCAAAATTTGATCCTTGAGTAACTCAGCCTCTACTCTCCAACTTTATGCTTCCCTTTTCAACAGTCCCTGGTGCCACTTCCCTTTTTCTTATTTCCCCACCTATCTCATAATTTGTCTTTAAATTGCGTATTCTTCAGACCAGTTAATTGTTTTTTATGTGACACATTTAAATCATTGACAAAAGTTTGGGTAGAAGAGAACTGCTTCATTCATTGGGTAAAGAAGAAAGAGGGGTTTTCTCTTTGTTTGGGGTTTGATTTTTTCTTTTTTACTTTGTTTGGTTTTGAGATTTTTCTTCTTTTTTTTTTAAAAATCATAAAAAGCCTGTCAGCCTATTGGTAAGTTCTTTTTGGATTACATTTTCTTTTCTCTTTAGTACTATACTTAACTATTCTTATTTTTAAGGTATGATACAAAGCTAATCTATTTAGAGCATCAGAGTTTTAATACAAGTCTTTGTGAATGAATTAATGAATTCAATGTAAACAACAGCATTGCAAGGAACTTGCTCACCCTGTGAATTACACAGAGGAAATTCCCTCTTGACAAACAGAAGAGGTAGATAAAATATAGCTCCTTGTAATATGTTACATCATTCTTTAAAACACGGTTCTTGATTTTGCTGTCTTAAAGTGACCAAAGTCTGGACATAGAGAAGTCTATTTCCCTTTGTGGTCTCAATTAAATCAATAGTGTACAGTATGCACCCAAAGGCTGCCAAGGTAGCCTAAGATATATTGGAAGGAACATTATTTCTAGACTTTTGAAAAGAAATCTTTCGTGGGGAGCTTTATCCTTGTCACCGAATGTCAGATAGCTAAGAATAATTTTTCTCTCTGGCTTTTGAATGCAGCCCAGTGCTGAAAGGGAAAGCAACTCTGAATCTTGTCCAATTTTTTAGTGTAATTATTCTATGATAAAATAAGAACATACATTCTACATCATTGCTAAGGCTGGACTTTATTTCATGATTTAAGGAAAAAGAAAACACTAATACCTTTACAGGTGAAAAGATTTTCCATTGATCAGGGGTAATATTTGTCATTTGTCATTTTTTATTTGTCAGTATTTTATCTGAGACATTCAGCAATACTTCAGGAAAAATTACCAGTATTAAAATTCCCAGTAAAAGAATCAACTTCAACTCTTCAACTTTATCGTAATGCTTAACTAGAAAAGGGTCAGATACAACACAAAACAACAGCTACTGCACTGAAGAAGGATTGGACTGAATCAGGAAAATCTCATTTTGATGCTGTCACTTCTCTGCTAAGCTCCTTTAGGGAAATTATATCAAGTCAGTTGTTTATTGTTAAGTTCACTCTGTCACTCGATGATATTGGCATAAGTCATGACACGTTTTAAAAAAAGCAACTGAAAAACAAACCACAAAAAACATGTGAAGCAAAGAAGCTAATAACTTACAAGTATTGAATTTTTTTTTGCAAATTATTCATTTAAAAGCACTCAGTACAGCAATAATAGTGTATCTACTCAGATTGCAATCTGGTAAAGTGGTAGTGGGTGCTTCCATAATTTGGATGAACTCACCTGTTCAGCCAGAGATAGCTATTTAATCAACCCAAATTTGCTTCAGAGACTTATGACTAACCCAATCAAGACCAAAATCAAATGTGCAATACTGAAATTATCTCAGGTGCACCGTAATAAATCATGCAGACTTCCACAATAAAAGTACTGAGGAGAGAAGCATTTCAGTAATGCAGGAGGCACAGTTCATATTATTACACTACTTAATGTTAATTTGCTTTAATAGCTCTAATGGCTCAGCATAAACCACATACTGTGTTAGAGCTACATCTGTAGGATGGTGCCATTTGTTCTAACCCCAAATTTGTATTAAACAGGGATATTAGGATAAAGTATAGGCTAAATGTGTTCACGCTACTAGTTTTTTAGTTTTTGACGTTCCCTGAGAGGTAAATTTATGACTGATTAACACATTTGGTATCATTAGAAGAAATAAAGAACAACAACTTACAGAAAATTTAATCTGTGACTAATTAATTTTTTTTCTATGCTACCCTTTTGTTAGTAATGAGAGATATGACTATGCTACTTATCATAGTATGTATTTAGGTTGCTAAAGTTTATCAGCTCAATCAGCTCTACCTTCTACAAATAGAGAACACCATAGAATTGTAACCGTCTTGCAAACAGATGGAAAGCAACTGAGCTACTCAATGAGTTACATAGAATGGAGGATTTTGCTGAAGAATAGTATATAATGTGTATATATATATATATATATATAAACAAGACTTGAGCATTAGAAACAGGTATATATATACAAAGGATGGGATTGTATTTTCAAGATACTTTAGAGAAGTTGCTTTGGATTTATACCAGAAGGGGACATTCAAAGAATAAAAAGGAAAGTCAGATGTTCAATCTTTTCTGACACTTTCACTCACTAAGAGAGTATTTAATCTCCTAAACAGTAGAAATAGCTCTGCCAATCCTTGTCAGATAGGAAACAAGGATTTCAATCTATTTATTTTCTTCCACATCTGCAAAATGGGTCAATAGGAATGTGGAGTTTAGCACTGTGAAAAATAAAGATGGTCTTTTTGAGGTGTCTCTGAGCAGTAGCCATTAACTTAAAAATTATTCCAATTGTACACTATTATAGTAGGAACATATCTTAAGTTCTCATCAGTGAACTGAGAGGTTAAATTATGTTTTCAAAGGTAATGCACTGCCATATTATCTCTTATTAGCTGATTTACTGAATATAACTCACTTAAAACTTACATACATCATGTTTGAGCACATATGCAAATGGTATGGTTTGTCTTTTTCTGATTTTACCTGACATTTTTGAACTCTGAGCCAGCTTTTCCTATTTTTAATATTCATGACAGAAGCTACAGAAAGGGTATGTCATCATGTGATGGGTTTACCATGCTTGGATACCAGGTGCCCACCATGCCACTCTATCACTCCCCTTGTCAGCAGGATGGGGGTAGGGGTAGAAAATAAGATGGAGAAAAGCATATGGGTCTAGATAAATTCAGTTTAATAAAGCAAAATTAAAGGCTGTGGGTAGAAGCAAAGAAGACAAAAGATTTATTCTCTACTTCCCATCAGCAGGCAATGCCCAGCCTTTCAGGAAGCAGGGCTTCAGTACAGGTAGCAGTTTCACCAGAATGCAAATGTAATAACAAATACTCCCTGGGCCTTCTCCTTTCTCATAGCATTTATTGATGGGCAGATGTCATATGGGTTGGAATATCCTTGTGGTCACCTGGGGTCACCTGTCCTGGCTATGCCCCCTCCTAAGATCTTGCCCACCGCCAGGCTGCTGGTGAGCAGGGATGCTGTAGAAGCAGCCTTGATGCTGTGGAAGCACTGCTCAGCAGCAGCCAACTCACTGGGGTGTTATCAGCATCTTCCTGGCTGCCAATACCAAGCAATGTGGGGCTGGTGTGGGGAAATGAACTCTGTCTCAACCAGACCTAATACACACCACTTTCATGTTGTGTTCTACTCTTTGCTTCAAATCTTACAAACAGCATAAAAATTATGATACAAAGATAAGTTTCAGAGGTACAAATTAGAGTACCATTGCATAGGAGTACATATTGTGTTTTTTTCCAAGATTTGACTCTTCAAAACAAACACGCACACGCACACGCACACGCACACACACACACACACACATGCACACACACACATGCATACACACACGCGCACACACGCGCACACACACACATGCACACACACACATGCATACACACACGCGCACACACGCACACACACACACACACACATGCACACACAACGGAGTGTTTCTACATGCTACATTACTGCGCAGTGGAGTATGTTGCTACAGATTATTATCAAGAAGAAGAGTGTAATGTGTTCAAAAATGAACTGCACAGTTTAGTGTTGAACACATCCATTAGTGGATATTAAAATAAGAATGTAGATAAAGTCTTTGGGTCAGGAAGGCATTTAGCTGCTGATTCCCAGGAATTGCAGGAGTGCAGGAAAAGAGGATTACCCAGTGCTCACCTTTTTCTCAAATCCATTTTTAAGCCTCTGTAATAGGTCATTTAGTACAGGAAAAAATTCTCATGATGCACTTCCAATCCTCCAATTGCAAATATATTTACTTAAGCCTACTCTTCCTTGTTCACCTCTCTCTCCCACATGCTTAATACTTTGGGAGTCCTGAAAACAAACACTGCATTTTTTGACATCAAAGAAAAATATCAACACAGGCTTTCATGAGAACATTACTGTCAAAATGTAAATATATAAAGAGCATATACTATTCTGAGGTTCTTGAAAATGAAAGAGCCTGCATTATTTTAATTAAAATAATGTAGACCCTTACTGACATTACTGCTCAATCTATAATTCCTTTTCTAGTGCTTTTAATTATGTCAACTTCAAAACAAGCAAGGCAAGAGAAAGAATAAACATTTACAAAATATCTGTGAAGATAAAACGATCCCACTTTTATTGAAACTTTTGGTCAATGAAACTGTTTGCAACAAGAGAAATAAATAGCATATAAATTGCAATACATTTGAAACATATATGTAATAAGATTGATCTGTAAACCACATCCTGTATAAAATTGTTGCATAAGAATAACTGATGGATAATAACTGAAAATAATTACTGATTCATGCTCTATAGAAACAACATCAGTAGCACTTTGAGTTTAATACTTAGAATGAGGTCTTCTATTACAATAGCTGAGAAAATATCACACTTTTCCTGTATGTTTCTATTAATTTTGTAGGAGTAAGTACAGCAGGTTAGTGTATCAAGGTTTAAAGAATGTATGTCAGGTGACCAGATAACCTATTTACTGAATCAAAAAATCAAACAGAAAGAACCATTTATGAACAGACTTCCTTGTGACTTCATGCTCACCCTTTGGGACACAGCTGGAAGTATACAATACATAAAATATGGCACTTCTATTTTTGACTAGCAAGAAATCCAAAAGGTAAAAGCAAAGACATTAAACACATTTGAAAACTTGGCTTGAGTTTTGCTCTGGATGGATAAAGACCTCTGTCACTGGAACTGCTATTTATTTTGGAAACAGTCTGTCCGTACCTAATTAAAACCAGAACACAAGTAGATTACACACTTATTGGGTCATATAGCAATCATATGCAAATCACACACTGACTCCAGCATGAATTTCCCACGCACTCTGAGCTGCAAGTTTTTGTCTTGAGCCATTTAGAAATATTGGAGGAAGTCCAATAAAGAAAAAAGCCCTATTTCCCTGCCACAAGGCATGCAATGGTTTGTTTAATGAAAACTAACCCAAACTCTGCCCGGGTTGCCACAGTTGGGTTTCTTTGGCTATTGATTACATGATCACCTGTCTAAACCAAGTCTTTAAAATCCCAGAGAGAGGGTGAATAATTAGAGACAGGGTGGCTGAAGGCAGGGTTACTCAAAGATCAGATTACAGCCTGGATCAGCAGTCAAGGGGAGAAGCTGTGGTCATGAAACGTCTTTCATATTCCCACAGGAGAACTCTCACAGCCCCCACTCTTCCCAACACACACACTTTTTTTTCTGGTGTTTTTGGAGGCAGCTGCAGCACTGTATTACAGTTTCAAGCCATGAACTATCTTTGCATGCCTGATTGGCCTAAGAGAATTAGAGCAAAATATCATTTCAGTTGAGTGGATTTTGATAAAAAGCATGTAGGTATCAATGAAATTTCCCAAGTAAGCTGTTCTTGCCTAGAGGCCTTAGGGTTGATGACATGATGCTTGGCTTCTCTTCATAGATTTGCCACTGACCTGTTTTGTGATCCTCTTTAGCGTCTCCTTTCTTTTCCTCCCACCCAGATGTCTGCTTAAATTGTGGATGTGTCAAGGGAGAAATTATCCCTTTCCATGCATTTTTGCCAATCAAACATTGGTTTTGGTTGCCAGTTCTTTTATACTTCTAAGAAAGGAAACTCTAACTCCCTTGCCCCTAAAATCCCAACACTACCACCAAAATGACCAGAAGCTGCAAGAGAGAAGATAGGCTATACTGGAACAATTTTGTAAATATTTTAATATGGATTTTATTTGCATCTGAATTTAACAAATATTGGGATGGAAATGATCATAAATTTTTTTCTTGACTCTAATACACTTTAGCACATTATTCTGTTCTCTGATCAATCATTTCAGTGTATTAATAAAATCATGCTGAAAATGTCTTCACTAGCATATTTTTTATGTCTTCATCTCATCAGGGAAAGAAAGTCCTTGTCACTAGAGAAGCCCTGACAAGTCTTGTCATCTTTCTTCTTGTCTTTCTTTTCAGTGTCACTGGATTCCATTGCAGATACTGATAATTTAATAGCATGTCTTTCATACTGGGATACATCAGATATTGTCTAGTGCTTCTGTTCTGACACAAAAAGAAATCCCTGAAGTATAACATACAGTTACTGTGATTTTATATTACATATAAGTATAGGATGAAATTAAAGAGCTATCTAACTGGTATAGCTTTTTTTGTTACTTTTCCCCCTTCTTTTTCATTTGATACTTGACCAAAGAAAAAAATAGGCATAATCCAAGGAGAAGAGAATCTTAGAACTTCAAACTCTTTTTAGCGCCCCAAGTCACTAAAGTGATATACATCTTTCTGTTAGCTTGGATCACTGTCTACTAACATCCATGCATCCATGCATTCATGCACTACAATCAACACTCTAAACAGTTCCATGCTACAAATTTAAGAGATAGTTTAAACACCAGGAGAGCTTATTTTCTGCAGCTTCTAGGTTATTATCTGTGATACCATATCATATCTACCATGGTATCATTTCTACCATGAAACATAGGTAGATGGGGTTTTAATACAATCATTTATGTTTTAAGATTGTTCCCCTTATATGTTAATAACTAATTGCTTTGAAATTCCATAAAATAAGACCTGACAAAGGGTTACAATACTTCCTTGGTAACATTCTCCAATTATTTTCTTTGCATATCTCTGTCTCATTTTGTTGATTTCTTCTTTAAGCTAAACAATCCTTCTTTTCATTCTTTCTTGCATAGCTAATAAACTGGCACTTACACTTTTGAGATAGCCTACAAATAAAATGAATGCAATATTCCAGATGTGAAAATCTTATTGATTTAACCTGACATTAAAAGAATTTACTTCCATCCTGAACTTTAATCAACCTTACAATTCCTTTTTAAACAAAATTCTTGATGAGAAATCATTTCATTAAACTCCATACAGTCCAAATATGCCTTTTCATTGAATAATTGTGGAACAAACACAGTGCCCATCTACTAGCTGTTTTAAGCATTTGTGTACTCCTTTAAAATACTCCTTGGTTTACTTTTTTTTTTTTTTTTTTTTTTTTGTTCAGCTGCTGCCACTTTGGTAATATATGGCACTGAGACAAAATGAGAGAACAGGCCTCCATCAGGATAGGGTACTATTGTAAAAACATGACTTTAGGTACCTATAGATTTACCATACTTCAAGCGTATGGCTCAGCATGAGATGTACGTGGAAGATTTCTCTATTGCACTGTTTCAGAAGTAAGTGATAAAAAATATACTGTGATCTTTTCTTCAAGGAGATCTGCTTCTCCTGACAGCCTGAAAAGAGTCTGTGCTTGGTGAGAGAATTGATTTTCATGTAGGAATCTGAGCATGCCCATCACAGGATAAAACTGCACAGACCTGGACAAGCTGAAAGAATATGAAAACCAGCAGGTTACAGGTGGCTGTCATGTGTGATAGCACAGCTTTGCTGCTGATTGTTGGGGCTGAGGGTACCAAGGGCCTCCCTGTCCCTGCCCAGTTCCTTGGGAACAATCCCACCCCTCCATGGCCCAGGATCTGAGTCAGTGCCCCTGGGCTGTCAGTCCCTCTGCTGATGGTCTCCAGCCCCTCTGCCCATCCCTAGCCTGGGTCCCTCCCGGTGTTCAGGGAGGTGCCCAATGCCATGGCTGTCCCCACTGTCCCTTGGCCACACTGCTCCTGACTGGGTTTGGGAGTCCTGTGTGGTCCCCAGCTCCCTGGACATCATCCTGCAAGATTCCCTGCCATTAGTAACTGAGGCCACAGAGGAACTTAATTTGAAAATCCCAGTGGTGGCCACTGGAATGTGATGAGGAATCTATGAGTACAATAAAATGGGAATACTGGGAATCAGACTCCCACTGGAGCTGGTAATGTGGAGAGGCAGGCATGTCTGAGGCCCTGCTGGGTCTGTTCCTTCCACATACTTCTAATCTGCACATTTCAGAAACTTCTGTTTCTAAAAATGATACAGGAAGAGGACATTTAATTAAGGTAAACCTGTCTAGATTGTGATCTGAAAGTGTTGCCAGATGAACTCTAGAAAAACAGATCAAGACTTCTTAATTATTTACCCAGAGGGCAATTAGTAAATATTTACCATTTAAAGTCTAATCAAAATAGAAGCAAGAGTACAGTCAAGTTAAGCACCCTGTCTTGGAGGTCATTCCAGTGCTTTTCGGCAAAAGACATTTATGGGAAAGCCTTGCAGATAAACAGTTCTGAACACTGACTGTAGTAGACTTTTTTATTACAGCATGTAAATCATTTAACTCTAATCTCTTTAATTGGCCTTGATCAGACTAATGTTTTTTTCCAGGAAAAAAAAGGCATGTTACAGTACCTCAGGACAATTTGGGTTTGTTTTTTTTTTTTTTTTTTTAAACACAGAGATTTGAGAAAGGAATGCTGGCATGCTCATCTAATATGCCAGTTGCAGTGAACATAATGGGTACCTCTGAACATGGGTAAAATGGTGAGAAGGGTTTTCTAGGCCCCCCAAAAAGTCTTCAGATATGTGTTGTAAGAAGATATAGTAGTTTTAAGTAGGGTGTTCTAGAGGTGGGCTTGAGCCAAAACCTTCTCCCGGAGCAATTCCAAACACATCATAGAATATCCTGAGCTGGAAGAGACCCACAAGGATAATCAAAGTCCAACTCCTGGCCCTGCACAGGGCAGGCCCAATAATCCCACCATGTGCCTGAAAGCATTGCCCAAACACTTCTTGAACTCTGGTAGGCTTGGTGCTGTGACCACTTTCCTGGGGAGTTGTTCCAGTGTCCCACGCGGAAATCAAATCAGAACCTGAGCTCACACTACGAGGACATTAGGACTATAAACGTTTTACATGCACACACGTGCAACGAAAATCCAAATCCTAAAAACTCCGTACATTGGAGAAGTAATTTGCATAAACCCTTTTTAAGACCTTGCAGCCTCATGGACCACATTACTGGTTCTACAATTGAATATCAGTATGCCTGAAGAGATTTATGCCTGGAGAAGTTTAATATGTATTTTATAAAATGGGATTTTTTTTGTGATATGTGTTTACCTGTAGACAGCTAGAGAAGAACTTGGACCAATATATTGATTTCTGTAATTTCTGTCTACTGTATTTGTCCTTAGGGATGCATCTTGAAATTAAATGTGATCATAAATCTGAATGGAGCAATGGGAAATTTGAGGCTCTCCCCCCATAAAAAAAACACTTGCTGAAACAGAATAGAAATTTGAAATTTCTACTTCAGTGAGAATTAAAGAAAAATAATCCTTTGCTCACCTGAATAAATATATTTCAAGTTCTGCTTTGTTCTTTGTACCAGAGCAATAGCATTCTGGTTTGCCATAACTCTCAATTCTACTGACTATAAAACTGACTGTTTAATAAATTTAGGAGAGATTTATGAGGAAATTAAGGACTAAAATCCCATTTGCCAGCTCATGACTTGCAGAATCGAAATCTATGGATTGTCCCAATTACTGAATACAGTAGAAAGGAAACTGGAAAAAAGCTGGTGACTGAAAGGAATAAATTGAGTGACTGCAGGAATGTGTTAAGTTGTCAGCACAGAGGCTGCTGAGCCCCTGAGGCAAGTTCTTGTATTAATGTATATGTAGATTCATATATATATTAATAATGGTTGAAAAAAATAGCATTCTCTTGACCATCTCATTGTTTCACAAACCCTGCTCGATCTTTCGGTACTATGGGCTAAGTAAGTAACAGGCAAACATGGTCCAAATGAAAGTGAAGATAGCTGCCCTGTCACATTCTTTCCCCCTCCCCTTCATTTTTCTTGGAGAGATTCATAGACTCTGCAGAGAACAGCTTGGGACACGGAGTTCCATGTAGCTTTGTTTCTCACTTGGAATGCAGTGTTCCACATTACAGCAAGTCCAGGTGCCATTTCAGTACAGCAGCACTTTAACAATAGCCCATTTCCATATATTTGAAGAGGGGGAGAAACTATTGTTTATTAGAAGAATTCTAAGTAATTGGCAGCCGTCACAAATTCTCCAGCTGGCCAAGTGCTAATGTGTTATTAGCTGAATCTCTGAACATTTTGTGATCATTATAAATAGGCACAGGGCAAGTTGTTTTTGTTTATAATGGAAATATTAAAATTAGCATACGTATATAAGTATATAAATACACACATGAACACGTATATTCCAGTAAACATTCACTGCATTTGATTACAGAACTTCTCTTGTTGGATTGTGCTCTGAGCTATGTAATTGAGGATTTCAGAGGGGAATTGATGTGTGACTGATAAAGGATTTGACACGCTGTGACTCTTTAATATGTGAACCAGGCCATCAATGGGGTTTCCTATGCAAGAGGAGGAACTCTCAATATTGCATTGTGGGTTTTTTCTAGAAGCTTGAAAAAAGTTGGATTGTGGTCTTTGGTGGCCAGCTAACAACAGTCTATTCATAAAGGCCATAAAAGGAGCAAAGTTACAGCTCTGATGGAACTGTTAGGCTACAAGGGAGAGAAATAAAACTGGGTTTTCAATTTAGAATAAATTATTTTAAGCCTGATTTCCTTAAAATGGAGTTTTAAGAGAAGGTTGAACAAATCACAGCGTGATAGAAGTTGTTTGACCTGAAAAGTATCAGTCTACTTAGACAAGGTGTACACTCATGGTGCTATTATTTAAGCTTAAAAAATGGGAAGTAAACAACTGATTTCTAGCTTAAAAAGAGGGAGGCAACAGATTTCTTTATCAAGTCAATTTACTGCTTGTTATGCCAGCGTATTAAAAATTAGTCTCATAATTCCAGTATGTTCCTTCCAAGAAATTTTTAGTAAATTAAATTATGGAATTGAATATCACTGTTCAGTTCTTCCTCTTGGGACCTACATAATGCTGGAAAGCTTATTCCGATCAGGAGAGAATTTAAAATATTTTCACCATTCTTGCATTTCATGTGTAACCTCACTGTAAATATTAAATCATTTATCTGAATTTAATCAAGCTTGCAGATGCAAATTATAAAGGAACAATCTTCCACTGCACACACTTTTAGCCTTTCAAACTGTTCCCCTCACAGACTGTGGCTGTGACAGTCATAGTCAATTTTGCTCCTGTCTATTCGAACTGTTCTACTGCCTTTGATATTTTTGAGATCTAGTAACCCAGGTTTACAGGACAGTAAGCTCTTTCAATTCAGGTTAGCCTCTGTAAAATCAGTTGTTTTTTATAGAATGTATATTGGTCCAATTCAAAATTTAAATAGTGGAATTGTGACCTTCAAACTGTAATAAGGCAGTAAGAGCCATCTCACTTAACCTCAGTTTATAATGTAATATAAATCTTACTTTGTTAATTGTCTGAACTCTCTTGGTGGTCAGTGGACAAAAAATTTCAGTGTAATCTATTCTAGTTGTTTTAAGTACCTGTCTTAAGCTGGGAAGCAAAATCACTAGGTCTTTATCTATTTACTAAAGTAAAAGCTCTCTGACTGGACACACACCTAAAAATATGTATCCTGATATATATACTGAAAGATATGTAGACAGCTGAAGCTATATGAGATTATTTTTAATATGTGCCCCACACAGTACAAACCCTACAAAAAATTTAAAACACGTAGATTGATCTTTGTTAAGATATCTTGGTTTGCGTTAGTCTTAATCATAGTAATTTTATCTAAATGAAGAGTCTCTTGTGGAAACTCCTTTATGTGTATTGCTTAGATGTCATGCAGGCCCTAAAATCCAACATTGCAACACCAACATTCAGGTGTTTGGACACCAGCTGGAATTTTTCACCCCTCAGTAACACACAAAATATTCACATCGTCTAAATGAGGTGACTAATTCAGGAAGAATTAAGAAGACAAAGGTAAGGGATTATGCTCCTTTTATAGTCAGTGGGGAGAGAAAAAAGGCTCTTTTGTCAAACTCTGCTTCCTTTTGTATGGAGTAATGAACTAATTATTGGAACGAGGGAGAACCTTAATAGCTCAGAAACTGGAGAGAGATGTGTCCTGCAAGCAGTCTTACATTTTAAATAAAATGGAGCATTTTCAGTAACAGTGAAAGTGCTTACCTGAAAACATTTAACCTTGGCATTACAAAGCATTATGCTCTTTAGATTGCGTCCTGCAATTCAGAGAGCAAACTGGTGATCCAGCATCATCTAGCTAACCGGAGATACCAGTGATTCCATCTCTGGGAGTTGAGAAAAATTCTCTAACCATTAACTGGCTGGGCACAATGAGAGGTGTCTCCCTTAACCACCAGCAAAGAGGAGGAATGTTCAGAATTTTGTTATCAGAGAAGGACTGTAGATTTTACTAAGACTTGGGATAAGTGCCAATACACGCAGAGCCTGCATAAACAAGGGTTCTGTTTGACAAAGTGCAAAACAACTGGGGACCATTCCTGAAACAAGTAGGTGTATCATTTCAAGTAGTTTTGTGACCTTTTAATTTTAGGTACGTATAGTGAGAGTTTTATGCCTAAGTAGAAATGTATTTATTTCAGTAGTTCCACAGTAAACAAAGCCTGTATTCAACACAAGGGATGAGTCACTGCTTTCAGGGAACACCCCTCTCATAGCTTTCCCACATTGCTAAGTATACAAAGAAACTCCCCTTCCAAATATTTCCCACCACCTGGGAGGGTTAAAACATCCTCATAGTAAAGGGAGGAGAGAAGGCGTAGGAGCTATTTCAACACAGTTCAGAAATATGTACTACCTTTTCTCCCAACTTCTTAAAGATTTTCTACATTTTCCAAGAAGCAGTTTGTGATCATTGCTTTTCTGTGCAGCAGATTCTCTGAGACGCAGAAAGAACTAATGTTGACAAGGATAAGATCAAAGTCTCAACAAGCACTGCTCTTCTCTCCTTATATGACATAAAACCAAATCCTGCAATAGTTTGCCTAATGCATTAGACAAACATTTATAATGCTGATACCAATAACACATTGTCAGACTTTTATATTAAATATTGACTCATGTGTTGCTGAAACAAACTTGTACAGAAACAAAAAATGGTCCTAAATAGAACAGAAAAAAAGACTTATATGAAAACTGTAATTTTCAGATTGCTTGTGTACAAGACAAAATATGCTCAGCTTTCTTCAAGTGATAGTTGCTTTTTCTCCCTTTTTAAAAGAAAAATAGAAATGGTTTTGCTTCTCCTTATTGTTTCTTAACTGAGTTCTTATACTCACATTAGAAAAAAAAAAGTGAGTTATTTACAAAAGTCTTAATATCTGATAACCCTCAAGCTATCATTGTCCAAGTATCATTTAGTTCATTTTTTACACAAAGGAAAAAAAAAGAAGAAGAAAAAAGATTGACATTTGCAGTGTTTTCTCATTGTTTTAACCCAGAGAATTGAAATGACCCAGCAGTAAGTTGAGGTCCATGGTGTGAGCACCAGCAACACAGCTAGTTATGTGAAGTTTAATCATCTAATGTCCCTTGTGATCTTCTGAAAAATGAAACTTTAAAAGGAAAAGGTGTTAAGTCATCTAAATCATGGGTCAAAAAACAAAGACTGAGGAGAAGGTATATCCCTGAGTGATTTGAATGGGACATTTAGAAAACTGTGGGATTAGTAAAATACTTTTTTGTTTGGATTCGAAAAGGACCATTCAAACTGTATTTTGTAAACCCCAATCTCAAAGTGGAGTTTAAGGGCAAAAGAAATAGCACAGCTATATCCCACACACCTAAGCAACAAGAACAACTCTGTAATGTA
The DNA here is from genome assembly GCA_013397815.1 of Aleadryas rufinucha. Lineage (NCBI taxonomy): Eukaryota > Metazoa > Chordata > Aves > Passeriformes > Aleadryas > Aleadryas rufinucha. Next base: position 322,120 of record VZTH01006523.1, on the reverse strand, counting down.
GGACTTTAAGTAACAAGTGATAACGCAAATTTAAAAACAAAGATGATCTCTTGAGAATCCAATATTTGAGTTTATAAGAATAGAGAGTGAAGTTCAGTGTCCTTTCATGCTCATGGTCCTCAGACATATTTAGCTCATACACTGACAAAAGTATATATTTATCAGTTCTGAAGAGTCAGGAACACCTGAGTCATGTGAGGGCTGGCTTAGCAAGAGAGGCAGAACAAGCTAATTTTAATCAAGTAAAGTCCAAGTGGAAATTATAAAGGAATTAAAGAGACGTCTCAAGAAAAAAAAGTATTAGGATAGCTGCTCCTAAGTAAAATTATTTTTGTCAGGTTTTATTTCAAGACCATCATATCTGATTCTCAAAGAGTTTGCAAACATCAAAGTTACCTCAAGGCTTGTCAATAGAATGAGGTGCATGGACCATTTACCTTTCTTGACAGCTCATATTTTCTTAGCAGAAAATAGTAAACCTTTGTGTAGACCCAAGATAGGGCTAATCCATTGCTTGGATGAGTCACCCTGTATATTTTGTTGAAATGACAAGAGTACACCCAGTCCCCTGGCTGGTTAGACATTAACCAGAAGTTAAATGCATAATTAACTTCAACCTCTATTAGTGTTTAGTTCTGAAGGGATCACATTCCAATAAGTACCTGTTAATCTTTTATTTTTGTAGAGTAGACAGCTCTGCTTCCTCTAAGTCCAGTAGACACCTGAAGGAGGAAAGAAAATGCAGGAGCTGCTACACAGGTCAACCCAGCAGACTGTTTGCTTGCTTACCATGGTGACAAGCTCCAATTGCTGCATCAAAAATTTAGCACAAACAAAACTGAACCCAGAACATACCCTATTCTTCAGGTTATTTTTTCCCATTTACTTAAGAAAAAGAGGGTGGGGTAGAAGGCAAACATTTTTTCTATCCCTTCCAAAAGGCTGTTTAATAAACTATCATTACATGCTTAAATATTTTCAGGCTCCATGACCATTATTTTGAAACCCAAGTTTTCAGATCTGGGTGTTAAGGCAGGCCATATTCCAAACACAGAAATATGTGCGCCTCTGAAGATGGAGGTTAAGGGGTGAAAGCTGTAACCCTCCAAAGCAGCACCAGTTTCAGCTGAAAGAATCATATGGGAACTGTCTCTAAGAGAAGATTACAAGAAGTTAATTTCCAAATCATGGCTTTTCTATTTTCCATTAGGAGTTCCTCAGATATTTTACTGATTGTTCCTCTTAGTGTTGAGAGGAACACTCAACAGGGACACTCTCAATCCCTGGGCAAAAGCATTGCTGACTGTAGAATACCAGGCATGAGGCTCAAACAACTGTTTCTTCAGAAGGTACAGCCCAAAATGGTGTTTTAATTCTAACCAGCAGATTGGTATTGTGGGCCGCTGCTCTTTGATGGGGAAATTCCTTCTACAACGTGAGCCTTGATGAGACCAAAGTCTTTAGGGTCTGAGGCAATGTTTCATTTAGTCACAGGGTGAAGTGGAACAAAGTTATCCAAGATAAATTCTTTGGGAGTCTGATTTCACGCAAACCAGTGAAGAAAGCTACACAGCAAACAGGAAAGCTTTTCTTTATTGCTGTTATCTTAAGTCATAATTTAGTTATACCCCTCAGCATGACAAAACAATGAGTCCTTCAAAAGGAGTCAAACTCATTACTGTTGTGGAGATGTGTTTAGATGGCAGAAACTATATATTGTGCTTTTTACAATTCCCCAGAGAATATACCACTATTGTGATTTACTCTCAAAGAAAATCATTGCTTTGACCAGTGGCCAACAGAGAAAAAATTGAAATAACAATTTTTTTCCCCAGAAAACAAATACCAATTATACAAGTTAATCACTAAAGTAGGCTCAGGAGCTCATGTTTCACTGAATGCAACTACAGGAAATATCCTTGGAATAACTACAGTCAATTAGATGAGTTTCAATTATAACATAAATGTCAGGAACAAGAAATGCAGATGGATACCCCAGATAAATCAAGAATGCAAGATAAAAAATACTTTTGCAACCTGTTAAGGTTCAAACATTTTACTTTTCCAAAACAAACATCAGGTTACTAAAATTAAGGTGGAGTTAATGATGCTTACGAAACCAAAGTACGCCAATTCTTCTGTCACAATCTTTTTATTCAATGCCTGTTAAAGAAATGTTGGAGAGGAGGTGTTTTACAAGGGTTGCTACAAAACTCTTATTTTTGGAAACAAACCTAGACCCTGAGTTTTTTATGTAATTATTAAAATAAAATAAAGGATTTCATATAATGAAAATTCCAGTATTTTTGAAACACTTTTCCATCCTGCCTTAGGATAGAAAGGTAAAACACCAAAAGTTGTCAAAATACAAATTGTTCCATATGTGTGCTCAAATGAGGAAATGCTATTTTCAGGGATACAACACTTCCTCAGCCCATGAATCTTGTTCTTCTTGTACTAGATTTTTATTATCTTAGACAAGTATTATCTTTCCATATATTCCAAAAAAAAAAAAGGAATTCTGCAGCAGGATTTTCCCTGATATTTGAAATGCCATGGCCACTGCATTTAAAGCTAATCATGGTGAAGTATATTTCCTAACTAGTTCTATAATTCCCTAAATATAGGCACCTGAAAGTTAGGTCACAGACCCACTCTTAGAAAAGGGACTTCAGCAAATAAAAACCACCTAGATTAGAAGTCCCCTGCATTCATAAATACTTGTAGTTGTATGTGGTAAGAGTATGTGATAGGCTTTAGGTGAAAACTTTTTGCAGAGTTTCTTAGGAGCTGCTCAGCTGTTTCAGTTGCCCTTGATTTTTCAGTGGATATGCAACAGCTTGCTGTCTTTCAGGCCTGAGCTTGTGGAGAATTCATCTTTCCTACACTGCACCATGCAATGATGTTTGGGACAGCAACTGGCAAGAGAAGACCTTCTGAAACTGCTTGGGACTGCAGCTCTATCACAGCAAAAAGTGTCAATACCCATGGTTTGCCCACGGCTTCCAAAGTCGTTCCTCCAAGTAACACAGAGGGTGGTGTGCCCTGGGTGGCTCACAGGCAGCATGACATTCATTCTCTGCTGAATCACCCAGAGCACAGATAATAAATGTCCTGGTGCTGTTTGTCTAAAATTGTTGCCTCATTTTACAGTTTCTTCAGTACCTGGGGTGTAACTGTGGCCAAGTGTTTGAGGTTCTGCCTGTGCACAAGTGAATCATTGCTGTACTGTAGAGGACATTCATCCCAGTGGGTCTAAGGTTAGGAAATACAATATATATATCTGACTTTGCTGTGCAGTTCTCAGAGTGATTCATCTTACCTACAAGCCAGCCCTCCCCTTTACCCTCAGACAAAAAGAGGAGACAAAACGGGGTGTGTTAGGAATTCCTCTTGCATTAAATACTTCGGGAAATGACAGACAAATGCTCCCCTCTAGTGAAATGACTAGTGGATTAATGCCAGCTAAGTGAGCAAAGCAAAAATGTGCTTGCATGTTGCATGTGCATGCAGATAAACCCAAAATTACACACCTTGCATCTAAACTGACGTCCTGTAAGCTAGAATATGTGTTTCACTTAGATTTGATTTACACTGCAGTGAAATACTTTGTTAAGAAGCAGTAATGAATGGCTGAGTACTGTTAATATAAAAACTTTCCACAACTTCAAAAGCATCTTACAAGTGCATTTCTCATTACTTTGTTCTTCTGCTTTTGAATATCCTCTAACAAGAAAAAACCAGCAGCCTGAGAAAAGAAAATCAACATCTATTGTTATCATAGTGATAAATCATCTTGAATAAGGACTTATGTGCTTTCCTGTTAAGCAAAACAAAAGATATTCTTAAATGCTACAAGATTCCACAAGCATTTTAATACATCACAAAAAAAAATTTAAAGAGAGAAAAAATACACAGAAGCTCTGACTATAATAAAAACATTTGGCTTGTCCTTTACCTGGTGTATTTTGAGGTGCTGAGCTTGCAGAAAAAATATGCTTATTTTTAAATTTTTATTAAAGCAGAATGTAAAATAAAAGATCTCTTCTTAAAGCCTACAAAAACATTCTGTTTTGAGAAAGACTATTATTATATGCAAAACTGGAAGGGAAAATCTTAAAGAGTATTCAAAATGGACTTTTGTGTACTATTAACAACAAATAAGATTTGAAAATGTTCCTTTTTGCTCATAGAATATGTGCAATCAGCTTACAGAGTTCAGGAATTACATTTGTGCTTGTAATTTACAGGACAAATTTTTGTTCTGAGTGTTATCCTCTTAGTTTCTCATGAATTTCTTATTGATGACTGAACAATGAATACTAAAACTGTGTTTTGGGTTATAATTGATCGTATAAATCAAATGACATAATTTCTTTTTCCTGACTAAATACACTAAACTCTTAACATCAGGTTATATGGTTCGGAAAAGCCTTTGAGAGCATGAAATTTCTTAGGGAGGAGAAGTAGCAGATAAAGAGGATTGAAAATTTTTGATATGTTTTAAACCTCTTTTCTTTCTAGGCAATGTAAGCCTTGCCTTAGGGATAGTTCCTAGAAAAATTAGACTACTCTAAAATTGCATGGCTGAGAGCACACCAGTTTAAATTAATTTTTCATTGTCAACCCGCATAATGTAATTATATATGCCTGTGTGGTCTCAGTTGTAGAAAATGCAGAGGATTTTAGCATTTTTCATGAAGTACTGGAAAGTTTGACCTCTGCTTGTCTGAGACATTATAGTCACCAAATGCACCACTTTCCTTTGATGTTCACCTGCACCATTTGAAGAGGTGGACCCAAGAAATAATAGAGAGGACAAAAGGAAAATTTGCAAGGACATTTTCCACGGGAATTAGCATAAGAAAAGATAATTGCAATCCATGGGGATGCTTAAGGCTAATGCCCTTACGTGGTTGATCCAATGAGTACACTGAGTAACTGGCCATGCTCATACTCCTAACTCATTGCATGTTTTTGAAGTATGAAAGTGGTTTAAACCAACTTTGCTATGGACTCATGTACAGACTTAGCAAATACAGATCACTGGCAAGGAGTTTGAGATGTTTAATCTTGACCACTTGTGACCGTCAAGGTCTACACTTTGGTTGTTGTGGCGGCTGTGGCTGCCGCCAGAGTAGTGAGGGAGCCACGGGGCCCAAATGCAGCCTTGAACTCGCGGTGGGCTGGCTCCAAGGTGTAATGTCTCCCCCTTACTTAGGGTGAGTTCCCACAGGCCCTCCTTCCACTACGTAGATTGTTTAATTGTGGTTGCCCCTNAATAAAAACATTTGGCTTGTCCTTTACCTGGTGTATTTTGAGGTGCTGAGCTTGCAGAAAAAATATGCTTATTTTTAAATTTTTATTAAAGCAGAATGTAAAATAAAAGATCTCTTCTTAAAGCCTACAAAAACATTCTGTTTTGAGAAAGACTATTATTATATGCAAAACTGGAAGGGAAAATCTTAAAGAGTATTCAAAATGGACTTTTGTGTACTATTAACAACAAATAAGATTTGAAAATGTTCCTTTTTGCTCATAGAATATGTGCAATCAGCTTACAGAGTTCAGGAATTACATTTGTGCTTGTAATTTACAGGACAAATTTTTGTTCTGAGTGTTATCCTCTTAGTTTCTCATGAATTTCTTATTGATGACTGAACAATGAATACTAAAACTGTGTTTTGGGTTATAATTGATCGTATAAATCAAATGACACAATTTCTTTTTCCTGACTAAATACACTAAACTCTTAACATCAGGTTATATGGTTCGGAAAAGCCTTTGAGGGCATGAAATTTCTTAGGGAGGAGAAGTAGCAGATAAAGAGGATTGAAAATTTTTGATATGTTTTAAACCTCTTTTCTTTCTAGGCAATGTAAGCCTTGCCTTAGGGATAGTTCCTAGAAAAATTAGACTACTCTAAAATTGCATGGCTGAGAGCACACCAGTTTAAATTAATTTTTCATTGTCAACCCGCATAATGTAATTATATATGCCTGTGTGGTCTCAGTTGTAGAAAATGCAGAGGATTTTAGCATTTTTCATGAAGTACTGGAAAGTTTGACCTCTGCTTGTCTGAGACATTATAGTCACCAAATGCACCACTTTCCTTTGATGTTCACCTGCACCATTTGAAGAGGTGGACCCAAGAAATAATAGAGAGGACAAAAGGAAAATTTGCAAGGACATTTTCCACGGGAATCAGCATAAGAAAAGATAATTGCAATCCATGGGGATGCTTAAGGCTAATGCCCTTACGTGGTTGATCCAATGAGTACACTGAGTAACTGGCCATGCTCATACTCCTAACTCATTGCATGTTTTTGAAGTATGAAAGTGGTTTAAACCAACTTTGCTATGGACTCATGTACAGACTTAGCAAATACAGATCACTGGCAAGGAGTTTGAGATGTTTAATCTTGACCACTTGTGACCGTCAAGGTCTACACTTTGGTTGTTGTGGCGGCTGTGGCTGCCGCCAGAGTAGTGAGGGAGCCACGGGGCCCAAATGCAGCCTTGAACTCGCGGTGGGCTGGCTCCGAGGTGTAATGTCTCCCCCTTACTTAGGGTGAGCTCCCACAGGCCCTCCTTCCACTACATAGATTGTTTAATTGTGGTTGCCCCTTTGGCTCTCCACCCAGTTTTATGCATTACACTTTGAACATGTATGGCCCCTCATTCATATGTGTATGTTCTAGAAAGTTCTAAGTTGTTCAATGCCCCATTGGTCCCCTTCCCCTTGGTCCCTCCTCCCTGTTTCCCCATTGGCCAGTATGTTGTCTATCTATGCCCTCTCCACCCTTCTGCCCTCTCCCGATTGGTTGTTTGTTCCCCTATAAAACCCCTGGACCCTGTTCAGTTTGTGTCTCTCGTCCCTGCACCCTCCATCAAATGAAGTTCCCTGGAACCCATACAAGAGACCTTTCTCCACTTCTTTACCCAAGATTGACGCGCCAGTTCTGCCTGTTGGTGCTCCTGTGCCCTCAATCTCACTGGCTGTCATGGGCGTGTGCCGGTGGCTTAGCAGCCCCTCCTGAGCAACCCTCCATGGGGCCGTCCCCCCAGAGGTGCTCTGGTTCCCGTGGACGCCCCGGGAAGGCACAGCGCTGTGACCTTCAGCCGACACGGCGGGCTGTCATTTGGTGACTGAAGAGATTTTCTAAAGAACAAAAGATCATAAATTACCCTACTGTCAGAAGAAATGTTGGGGACAATTACATGAAAAATCTCTTCACTTTCTTCAATTTTTTTTTTTCAAATATCATTCCTGGAACAGATCTGTGTTAGAGGCTTAAGACTTCTCTTCTGACAAATACTTGAATGTGAGTTTAAATGTTCACTTCTGATACATAACTACTGAAGGAAAATAGCATATCTCAGATGTTGGCTAGAAATTCATGAGTAAGAAGGTAGCTATAAATTTATT
>VZTH01006523.1:298392-313908 GCA_013397815.1 Aleadryas rufinucha | reverse complement strand
GTTGTGGCGGCTGTGGCTGCCGCCAGAGTAGTGAGGGAGCCACAGGGCCCAAATGCAGCCTTGAACTCGCGGTGGGCTGGCTCCAAGGTGTAATGTCTCCCCCTTACTTAGGGTGAGTTCCCACAGGCCCTCCTTCCACTACGTAGATTGTTTAATTGTGGTTGCCCCTTTGGCTCTCCACCCAGTTTTATGCATTACACTTTGAACATGTATGACCCCTCATTCATATGTGTATGTTCTAGAAAGTTCTAAGTTGTTCAATGGCCCATTGGTCCCCTTCCCCTTGGTCCCTCCTCCCTGTTTCCCCATTGGCCAGTATGTTGTCTATCTATGCCCTCTCCGCCCTTCTGCCCTCTCCCGATTGGTTGTTTGTTCCCCTATAAAACCCCTGGACCCTGTTCAGTTTGTGTCTCTCGTCCCTGCACCCTCCATCAAATGAAGTTCCCTGGAACCCATACAAGAGACCTTTCTCCACTTCTTTACCCAAGATTGACGCGCCAGTTCTGCCTGTTGGNGAGACCTTTCTCCACTTCTTTACCCAAGATTGACGCGCCAGTTCTGCCTGTTGGTGTTCCTGTGCCCTCAATCTCACTGGCTGTCATGGGCGTGTGCCGGTGGCTTAGCAGCCCCTCCTGAGCAACCCTCCATGGGGCCGTCCCCCCAGAGGTGCTCTGGTTCCCGTGGACGCCCCGGGAAGGCACAGCGCTGTGACCTTCAGCCGACACGGCGGGCTGTCATTTGGTGACTGAAGAGATTTTCTAAAGAACAAAAGATCATAAATTACCCTACTGTCAGAAGAAATGTTGGGGACAATTACATGAAAAATCTCTTCACTTTCTTCAATTTTTTTTTTTCAAATATCATTCCTGGAACAGATCTGTGTTAGAGGCTTAAGACTTCTGACAAATACTTGAATGTGAGTTTAAATGTTCACTTCTGATACATAACTACTGAAGGAAAATAGCATATCTCAGATGTTGGCTAGAAATTCATGAGTAAGAAGGTAGCTATAAATTTATTTTCATAAATACATAATGACTAAAGGTGGGGGATTTATACACTTTTTACTGCTTTTTATTTAACCAAATACTTTCTAATCATTTTGCTTTCAAAATCTTAGTCTGCATTTTGAAGAGTGTATCTGTACACATTACAGAGAGTTTTGTATTTGTTGTTCAAGCCACAAACCGATGTGGATTTGTGACTGAATGTGTAGGATAAGGTCCCAGCTTGTTTGGGTAGCCCTAATAGAGTGTGTTCTAATGCTTACATTAGAAACCTTTTGCCTAATTACTGATACTACAAGCTGAATCTGCATTTTCAAAAATCAAAACGTGTCTGCAAAATAGTAGTGGTTGTAAGTTACTTGTTAAATTAAGTCAAATGGAAACTGAGGATGGAAAGCTTCAAGGAGAAACAGAAATTTCACAGGAGAGAGGTTTTGATGGATTCTGAATTTCAAAACAGATTTCCAGACCTAATTTTCAAAGGAGCATTCAAAAAAAAAAAGCCATTTAAACTAGATGACACTAGAAAATACTTCTATCTTTTTAAGACATAAAAATTGGGTTTTGAGTGCAGTTGCAGTGAAAAAAAAAGATCAGTCTCTTGATGTAATACAATTTAATTCAATGGGTTTTGAAATCATCTCACAGAAACAAAAGCTGAAATGTGATTAAATTCCAAGAATCAATGAAAACAAGCTGCAGCAGAGCATCAAGACTGATTCTCCTCTTACTTGTGATGGTGTAGTTTGGCAGTTGGTGAATTTAGACCAGGACCCTTCTTTGAGGAGTACTATTTCTGATTGTTTTTTCTTTTAACAAAGAGGTTACAGGCAGAGAAAGACATCAGGGTATTCCATGAAAATAAATGTATTTATATTGGGGTGAGTCTTGGTACTTTTAATTTTTTAAAATTGTTATTATTGTTTTTATTTTAAGCTTCTGACATTCTCAAATCACAGCCATTTCTGCAGAATAAATATGAAATTAAGTAGTCGTATACTGTGCATCTCCACTTAGAAACTGTTGATGCTAGACCTGGAAAAAATAGGAACCATCTCTAACTTGCCTTAACAGCCATGCATATTGCTGACAAATAATGTTAGTGCATTGCCCCCACAAGAAACTCCCATATTTCTCATGATTCTGGAAGTATATCATACACATGAACCAAATGTGTCCTAAACAAGCACAAACCTCTTTAATTCTAAGACAGCAGTATTATCCTCAATTTTACTGAGTAAGTCTGTCATGGAAGGTTTTGTATTAGGGTCTCACTTCCTGAATTTGATGGTTTATGCATATGTATATATATATTCAGTTATTATGAGCATTGCTTTGTTACCTACAACAACCATAACCCTTCATCCTGTGAGAATTTCAAAGAAGTTTTAGGGGAAGCTGACCTTCAAGAAGTTGTCTGCCTACTGTAACATCAAAAGATCCTCATCTGAACACACTTTATTAATATTTTCCACATTATCTTCTGATATGAACAGAACAAAACAGGTGCTGGTATTCTTTTGCACCCAGCCTTCAGAGCCTACACTACTGTCTTAAGACGGTCTGTAAACTTAACTTGAAATATGTCAAATAGTAAATCATCACCACAAATAAAAATGTTTGCAGAATTTTTTTTTATTGCAAAAAAGAATAGTATACTTTTCAAATAGAGGAGATAACGTATTTGTTTGAAATAATGTGATGGGGTGTGAAAGAAGTGCAATTAGAGTTGCCAAAAAATGTAGGATTTGGCAGGCTCAGCAAAAAATAACCATCAGATTGAAATAACACTTTTGGCAGTACTCAGAAGTCATTAGATTTGTATAAAATTGCACCCTGCTACTATAAGCAAGCACAAGTAAAGTTTTGTTGAATATGTTTGCACACAAAGTGACACTTTTCTTTATTGCTGTGAAGTATAATAACATTTTTTGCACACAGTTCTCAAACTAAACTTTTTTCCTAACACCTTACCCACATCTCTCTGAACCTATGAAGAAGGGCCAGAATTTCACTCTTTGACAGTACTGCTCTGAGTCCAGCAAAGCTTGAATCCTAAAAGTCATGCTGTGTTTCCAGGTATTTTAAAACTGTAAATCCATATTTAATTAGAAGTTCACGAAATACTGTAGAAGATAAGATCTCTGTTCTAAAAATGAAATAAAAACCTGGGCCTTTGGCTTTCTTCTCTGACTCTGGGCCATAATTTAATTAAAACGGCATATCATATGCTAAAAATCTCATTGACAAGTCTTAGTTGAGGAATTCAGATTCCTTGTGGTACCTCAATCTGTGCTTTCTATTTTGCTGTCATATTGTTCCATATTCTTATCCTGTCTCCCACCCCCTTGCATCATGCACTTTTTCCTGTCTTGTTTCTCATTAGCAAAGTTAATTCCTTTGAGATTTAATGTTGTAATGTCGAAGTTTGAACACTGGCATCTTACTATCTTAATGGATATGTTACTTGACAGCTCTGTGAATTTTATCTCTCTTCTTTAACAGCAGATATTTGTGGGAAAAAGCTGGTATTGAATTAAAGTGCAGGGAGCTCAGGCAGGCTTGAAATGGAAACCTAGCTAAAATAGCTGTGATTTCTTCCTACTGCATTAGAAACTGGAGTAAGCTTGAGACATTAAAAAGAAAATAGTACATCAGTGATATAACTGGAAAGCCCATCCTTTATATCAAATGCCGGGGTGTGATATTCATGATTTATTATATAAATTTGTTATTACATTTCACAGCAAAGTTATGGACAATGATGACACTACGGTAGATTTTGCTTGTCTGGGAAATTCTGTGTTCATGTAGAGACATATCTGTTCTTGAATCCATGAAATAGTTTTCATATTTTGGCAGTGAGAGTCTTGTAAGTGCAGACAGTAACAGGAGTGGGGTTTACGTATCCTCATTAAGGATCTTGCCGTTTGCAAACAATTGTAGGTACAACAGCATTCCCAGTCCCTAGAATAGCAAGGAGTGGTGTCATTTCAGACCTTTTTCATCTCAGAGGGAACATCTTTAGATAGTACAAAAGAATAGATACTTGTGATTTCAAGCCATTTAAAGTATCTACTTTGTATTTTCAGCGTGTGTATGCATTTGTATCCCTGCTATTGAGTGGGAATATGGATATGACAGAAGACAACTAGGAAGCTTGTACAGTATCTATACTATGTAAACTGAAGTTATTAATCTATCTAGAACAGTAAAATATTACTTTCCATATTAAGAAAGACTACTCATATATAAAGGTGATGTTGTCATAGTCCTAATTTACATGAAATTTGCTGTTCCTTTGGAGCTGGTCTGTAAGAAGTCAATTCACATGGATTTTCTACATAATCAGATCTACAGTGTTTCTCAGACACTGGATCCATGTGTATCATTTGCATGAGATATCTTAATATAAGTATTTCACAGCATATTTCCTCCTCACAGCTGTGCTTCTGAAGTAGCACCCATACCTTCTGTTCTTGAAAAATTGCACTTTCTCTCAGCTGAATTCTGCAAGTAGGAAAATTTGTGTCTACCCACTCCCTCTCTCTCCTCAATTTTCAGGCAGAATCCAAAGCCTGACTATAATGATAAAAATCCATTCATTGACTCATGAGGCTTCTAACTGCACAACATCTTACACAGTCCCTGGTCAATATGTTACTGTGCTCCTCACACAGGGGACCTGCCAGTTCAGGTATTCAGGATTCATGACACTCAAAAATAACCCGTTGGGTAAATCAGGAGGCAGACCCCATACTCCTTCCAGTTAAAGGCTAGCTCAGTTTAGTGTACATATCTACTCACAGAAATTATGCTGTAGTGAACTCTATGACAAAAATCTTAACTCGTTCTTACAAGAATTAATGTGCTGAAAGAACTGGTGTAAAAAATGAGGCAAGCAGAAGCAGAGTCTGTCCCTATTAACTAAAATCAGGGAAGGATTTGAGCTGAAAAGAAAACCAGGAAAGGTAAGAATTTTTGTATTGGAATAACCTCTGGGAATGTAGCAACAAAGATTTGGACTTTTTTAGGCATTGAGGTGTTTAAAGGTTAAAACAAACATTAATTATGATGGATTTTTGTGAATACCACAGGAATAAGAGGCAAGAAATAAGCAAGGGAGTATAAGACAGTCTGGAAGCCTTGCATGGAGTTAACCCTATTTACATCAGCAGGGGGATGGGGGTAGCTTATATATGACAGTTTTCATCTACTTAGCAATTCAGTTTCTGTTGACAATTATATCAGTATTTGGAGTTCTAGGTTTGGGTTATTTTATAATAAAATCCATTTTGTGACAAGTAAAAATTTTGTTTAGAATCAATTACAACACAAGAAGGCCCTCACAATGTTTCTGCTACAATGGCTTCAATACTTCTATTTTCAAAACAATATGAAGAACATAATTCTCATGTTTCACCACTCCTGTCAGTGCATACTAAAATAATATTTTTCTGTGTTTTATTTTTGGTTCTGTGGTATTTTCAATAACTAGCTTATCATGACTTCTTTTCTATTTTATTTTTTTTTCTGTGTTACTATTTTTCTTTTGATGTTCTCTCTCCACCTGTGCAAGATGCATATTTATCTCCTCTATATGAGGGATTGAAATGGCTGGTATTGACTTGACATCTGTTTATTCCTGAGTGAGAAATCATCCTCTGCCCTTAGAATTTGATTAAAAAGGTTTGCTCAGGCACATGCCCCACTCAACAGAAAGGCCCTGGGTTTCTAGTGACTGTGAAATACAGTATATAGTACTGTGAGAGTGCTACATTTTCACACATAGTCTTTGGAAACATCCAAACTTTGGAATGAAGCTCAGCATGTCTTAACTCCAAGGACATAGTCCTAGCAGAAAAAAAAAATGCAGTGCAGATAACCCATCTTCAGCAAGTGCCTAGCAAGGACATGAGGTTAGAGTGTTAAAGGTCTGAGGTTTAATTCCCTGCCTGGCTTTTCCCTGTGACTCTGGACATGCTGCTCAGGCATCCATAATGGTTAAAAGGAGCTTGTTTCCAGCCAGAGGTTAACTTGGCTACCATATAAAAGAGCATCTCCTGATGCTACAGGTGTGGGCAGGTAAGTTCCTGCAAAATTCTGAGACAATGAGGCCCAAAGTTCACTGGGAGTGAAGAGAGGACAGGAAAGAGAAAAGGCAGATATAGTAGTTGATTCATTTCTTTAGAAATTATATTTGCCAAACATATCTTAATGTCTGAGATTTCTGACATTTGTTGTTTTTCTCTCACTACCATCAGATGAGTGGATATGACCTTTTTGCAAAACAAGCCAAGTTTACAATTTGTTTTTCGAACTAAAAATAGCTTCTTAATTTTCTGCTTGTTCTAAAAAAACCTCTTTTCCAGTGTTCTCTACTGTCTTGCCATATAATCAAAGTGAAGGAATGAAAATGTACCCAAATAACACAATCATGCCAAAGTCAAGGAAATCAAAATGTGGCTTCCTACCTGCAATTTATAGAAAACTGTCACAACTGTCTCCCAAATTATTTTTATAGAAGAAAAAAGAAAAATGGACTTCAGTTTATTTTATTCAGCTTCTTTTCAGGAGATGTCTTTACTGATAACATCTGTGCTCTTCTACACTCACAGTGAGCAATGACTTTGTTTTTCATAGTGATTTGCTCACATGCAGTCCAGCATTCAGCCACTTGGTATTTCTGTATAATCTGAAGTTTTACTTAAGCTCTAGTTTGCAAGTGAGAAGCAGAACTGGCACAGAAACTCTCTGTAGTCTGTAGGTGCATTAATCAGTAAAATCCTCCCAGTTTAAAGCAGACAGTTGTGTTATTTATCATAGCAAATAAAGGAAGAATTAGTAAAAATGGGGAAATGCCTGTAATCCTCCTGCATATATGTAAAATATTTCTTTTTGTGAATTCACTTTCATCACTTACTATTTGTGTCTCAGTTATTTGCCTTTTCTGGGACTGTTTCAGAAAGAGGCCTTTTCTGTTCTTGTCTTCACAGCTCATAACTTTTATTACTAGGATCAACTCTCTTTCCTTCTCACCACATTTTAAAGAAACCGGATTTTTATGATGTGGTAAGTATTACTGAGCACAGTGTAAGTGAAGTCTTGCCAGAGATTTCATTATTACTTCCTTACATTTACATCCTTCTTTTATAACACTATGTTGGCCTTTAAATTTATTCCCAAAGTTATCTCGACATTCATGGACGGAAGACTGCTATTATATCAAAATTCTTGAGGACGTGTTTTCCTCTGCTTTATTTCTACTCCCCTTGGCTTAAGGGTTTTTTATTTTGATTGAGAGAATTTTTTTCTCCGTTTACAAACATATATGCAAGGAACTGAGCAAGGTCACAAGGTGTTTTTCTTTCCTTACTTTTTTCTGTAGGGTATTATTACATAGAGAAACTGTGGTAAGAAATTACCATCTGATCTGATATTTGTGTTCTACACTGAGTACCTGATAGAATGAACCAAGCATGTAATCAGAAGATGGGTGATTTTGTGGATAAGGCTCAACCCCCCTACAATGAACTTTATTGCACATTTACAGGCTTCCTGTGGGCTTGTATGTATTGCAGAAAATGTTGTGTCATGAAGAAGTCCTTGGATTAGTGCCAAACCAAGGCTGCATGTCCTCAACAAATCGTGCAGTGCTGGGCAGACGTCCTACCTTGAGACCTGAGAGCAATGCAGTTGTTTTGGCCTGAGGATAATGAGCTTCTCAGCAAGGTGCATTAACACTGATGGAAGTATCATCTCCCAGCTTTGAAGCTTGCCTGGCTTGGGTCCACCCATCTCAGACAGTTTTGAATATTCCTTGTTCTGTCCCTCCTTCAGGGACTTCTAGCAAGTGGTTTCACTCTATTTCTATTATTGTGCTTCTTATTACTCCCCTGCAAAATTATTATTTTGGAAAATTGATGAAAATGTGTTTCTCTCTGCCTGCTCAAGTTGCAATTGATCTATCTAGAAATCCCTTTCTTTTTATACATTCAAATAGACCCCTGCATTATAGAATCTAAATATCACTTTGAAAGAAGTAATAAATAGAAATCAAAATGGTCAGAGGCTGAGGGTAAATAAAGTCTATATGACACTGTGAATTGGTGGTCAAAATAACCTTGGTAGTCAGTAAAACACCAGACAACAGAAGAAAATGTGCGTATTTTTAAATAGATTTTTTTCCAGTTATGCAAGACAGGAAACAAAACAATATGATGGAAAATACAAGCAATAAACTACATTATATTTTAACTTAGTTTTTATTTTGTTACCAAGAAAAAAACCCCACATTACTACAATACTTAGGCTATTACAGTGTTTTGGGCTTTCTTCAGAGGTTAGATAATTCTTTAATTATAACAGGCTGAGAAACTCTGCTCAGGCTATGCTCTAGCTTAAAAAGGCACCACGGGATATCTTTCCGTGAAAACACTGGGGATAACCAAGGTATTTCTTTTGCAATCTGTACTAACTTCCAGACAAACTCTCTTTTAACTTTTTAGCCCTTTTTGAGGGCTAAAATTGAGAGACTCAGAAAACTCACAGAAAAGCTCATCTAAAAAACTTTTGGAATAATAATAATAGTAATCATCATAATGAAAAATATATGTGTTTCTAATATAATATCATGATAATACTTAAAATAATTTATAAAAAATATCAATTCCTCTCTTCTCAGTAAGAGGCCTGTGTAGTGTATCTTGTTCACCTTAGAGAAGGAATGCCTGTCCTTATTGTCCTTAGCTGGCTTTTTTTTTCTTTTTTTTTTCTTTTTAACCCAGCAATTTCACATTTGTGTATTGTGGTGCAGGTTGAGATGCACCTCAAAGAATTTTTCAAGCCTGCTGAATACCCAGCAATGGTTAAAGCCTCAGTGGAGTACATAGAGCTCTGCTAAATGTTTTTTCTCTTTACCCCAGGATAGCCTGCCTGGCATGAAATATAACACAGCTGAAGGCCGAGAGACCACTTTGCCACTTTAAAATATGATTAGTTTATCATCACTCAACAAAGCCAGCTGCTTCAACACAAACCACTGCCGCCTCCACACATCCCCCACACCACAGCCCAATTTGCCCAGGAGGGCCAAACTGTGCCAACTTTGCTGAAATCAGTGTCCGGCACTAGAAGCTCACACCCTGTGTGTCATTCGAGGCTTGTCTCTCCATCAGTGTAATAAATATCTCATGGGAAGTGTTCTGGTACTCTGAAGGCATGACAAATCCTGAGTCACTCACACCACTTCTTTTAGTACATGAGTATTTGGGCATTGTCTTTTCCCCTGAAGGTCTCCCTTTTAAGCATAGCTTGAGTCAAACTATCTTAACCTAAAAGATCTGAGACCAGCTTTGCTTTTAATATGCTTCCTCCAAATGTGACCACCATTCTCTGGGTCTTAGCTGTGCTAGTTTTTGTTCATGAAATGAAATCATATTTCATCTTCTTTTCTAAAATATACTGAAATGTATTGAACCCCATGTGGTTAAGGGAAACCATACTCTTACCTACTACATTTAGAATTTTAAAAAGGGGAAATTAATTTCAGTGCAATAGAACTGCTGCTCAGAGATTTATAATGTGGTCTGATGGACAACTACACATAAACCGTGCCATTATCATCCTAGCTAAGCAAGGCATTTGGGCTTTTCACAGCAGAACAACAATGGTAATTGATTGTAGGTGTTCCAGGCACTGAGCAGCACTGGGATACTTCTTCACTGCTTCCTCCTGCCTCAAACAGCACCACATCAGCAGGAGGATGCATTGGGCTGGTCTGTTTGGCAGGTACTGAACTCATGACATGTTTGGAAAACAACAAACTCAGAACTTGCTGGAAGATCTTGTTTTCACTAACATTTCTTGTATGACTTATAAAGTTCGCGACTTTTCCTTTCTCAATAGGAGTCTCCTGTATTTAGAAAGATGCAAATAAAAGTTTAGATTTGTAAAATACAGAAGGTGTAGGGAAGTCTTGGGCATCTGAAGGAAAGGGGAAAGGAAAGGGAAAGGGAGAAGGATAGGGAGTATTTGACAAGGACTGACACAGTGGAGTGAGAGGAAATTGTAATGGAAAATCAATTTTCACCATATGTAAATTTTGTAAGGTCCACTTGATTCTTTGCTGTTATAGTTTCTCCTCCGTGGTATAAGAGAACTAATGCTTTGGTTTGCTTAAGAAACAGCAGACTTCATTTAGGGACTAACATCTCTCTTGAAATAAAAATCTAAAATGTAATGAAATATGCCATTCAGTGTAGCAAAATACTGTATTTAATCTTAAGAAACCTTATTTTACCTTAAAAATACCCAAGGAATATTGGATTTTGACATTAAAACTGAAAATCTTTCTCTAGAAAATTAAAGAAACAAGTTGAGTTAAGCAGTTTGCTTTGAAGAACAGCAGATGAAGAATAAGAATTGGTTTTGACTCTCATTTGGGCTGGCTGACAGCTGGATCCTGTTGAAGCAAACAGTTTGTGATGAGTTAATTCCAGGGCTGGAAGAACTGCTTTTCTCACACAAACATATTTTCTGAATTTGATTAAAATTTACAATTGTATTTTTGGTGAGTGAATTAACATAGCAAAAGACCTCACAAATCTATTTAATCTTCCAGCCAGGTGTGAACTGCCTGTGCCACCTCTGCTCCCCTGGGGATTATTTTGAATCCTGACCAGTTCAGAGCCATGAGTGAGATTCTTCTGTAGTCCCTGGAAGTGCCCACAGGTCAGCACCATTTCATTCTTATGGCAGAGAGGGAAACAAAAGGTGGCTTGTCAATTTAACAACAGCTTTGTGTTCAGCATTACTGGGACCAGCAAGGTGCTATGGTCGTGTGGCAGTGAAATACAAATTGACCTGGACTAGAGAATGATTTCTGGATTAAGTAAAATGGCTGAGAGGAAGCATGCAAACAAGAATGGGATGGAAATCAAAAGGAGTGGTAAGATGGGTACTTCCCTAGGTCTTGATGAATTCCTGCTAAAACCAGCAGGGATTTCACTTACTAATTTGATGAAACTTGACGAGAACTTCAAGGACTGAAGGGTCACAAACTAAAAGCAAAGCAAGGGAATGGAGTCACGTTAACATTTGATGCTGCCAGGGAAATTTGATGAAGGTGAAACAATGTGGGCAGAAGCATTTGGAAAGGAGACTGATGTGCTCTGGCTTTGTGAGAGAACTATGATTATAGGGTATTTTATCTAGGACAAAATGAGAAGACTGAAGTCATTGCATCACTTAGGGAAGGTATAGTTAGTAAATTGTTACCATGCAGCAGAGAGTGAAAGAGAGAAAGGAGGATTCTGCAGACTGGAAAACTTAATTATAGTACATTTGTATATTATAGCTTATTCCAGTTGTATTTTAGCAAGTTGTTACTGAACATAGAATGGCTACTCATTATTTGCAATGCCTTCAGCTGCATATGGGACAAAGTTGTATTACAAACTCTAGCTTTACATGGCTGGGCTGTTTTAGGGTTTCCAAGGGCCTGAGAGGTGCATGCACTCATGCAAACACCACCATTCTTTGCAGCTTGGCCGGGAGAGCTCTCCATTCCTGGGTTTCCTCACTATGTCTCTGGGTGCAGGTCCCTGGAGATCTGAATAGGCAAGCTGGTTTGCTTTCTCTGTTTCTGGCAGGATGAAATACGCGGTTTCACTCTGGTTCTCCCTGACTCCCAGCTCTAGCTGTAACGCCAAAACAAGGCTATGTTGACTAAAACACAAGGTTGAGCCCTTAACCACACGATTCAAGGCAAAAAGTTATATGTCAGATGACTAGATAGCAAAATTCTATCTCCTGGTTGAACAGCAGCTCCCTTGCTCAGCTGGCTCAGTGTCCCTCACCAGCAGCACGGCTGTGGCCAGTCATGGCTACAAAGGCCGGGGACCCAGTCTGAGCTACACTTGCCAGGTGGATCCTATGGCCTCCAGGCCAACTCTCATTCCAAAACTATTTTCCTTGGAGTTACACTTTAGGTACAAATGTCCACAACTCTTTGTCTAGGTTTAATAACTATTCAGCCACAGGAGGAGTAGACTATGAAAATGCCATTCAGAGCTCTGTGAGGGATTAGTGCCACAGGTGCTCTTGTTCCGGGTTATCAGCCTTTGCAAACCCAATTAAGGCCACTAATAAACATTGATTACATGTTATACAAGAGAGTAGTTTTGTATGTTTTATGATGCTATGGATTTTGGTTGTGCTTGAAGCCTCCATTAGAGACTACAAGATATCTAACCCAGGAAGAGATGATGAGAGGTGAATTGACATATGCAGATGTATTAGCTCAGGTTTTAACATCATGATAGAAAGGTTGTTTCTGGGATCCCAAATTGAATGAGTGTTTGATGTTTAAATGCCAATGCAGGAAACTGTTGCAGAATTCAGAGACTTCCAGTCCTCAATGTCCTAGGAATTTTTATACCGCCCCTGCTGAAGTCTGATGACATGAATGTCAGTATTTCATCTGTCAAAGTTGCTATCAACAAACATCAAATTTTTTGGTCTTTAATTAAAAAGTTGTAATGTGACTTTAATGAAAGATTTAGTCAGTGCTTGTTACATTTATCTCAGCTGTTGTTGTGCAAGACACTACAGAAAAAACTCTGTTTGTCAAAAGACTTCAAGATCAGAGAGAAAATTAATACCCAAGTTATTTCACTGATAAATTGCCAAATACTATTTTATAATGGACTTAGGGAATTGTCCTGATTTACTGAAATTAAATAAAGATGGAGCACTTCTTGGAATCTTTGATAATACTGCCAGCAAGTGAACTGCAGTGCTATAGCTGCAAAAAACACATATCCACTATAGAAATGTGGATGTCAAGAGTAAAGGAACTGAAAAAAATTCCATGACTTACTTCCTACATTAGATTAACAGCTCAACTGTTTTAAGAAAAAAAGGATGAGTTGTTAAAAATATACCATTGATGTAACTTTTATAATAACTGTAAGTATACTTCTGTAATCCACAACTAACATTGCTTTGACTTTGCTGCATTCCCATATCCTCTATCTGTCACTCTCTCCTTTTCTGGTTGCATAAAGAAATGAGTTGTGTTACTGACAATTTTCTTTATGTTCAATAAAAGCTTGAAATCGGAAACTCAATTTGAAACAAGATGTTTTAATTAAAGATAACAAAGCTGAAGATCATTCTGATGGGAAAATACTAGATACTTTTTATTGTTCTCCTCAAATTAGAAATGTATTGCAAAGAAACACCAGGAAGGTGATCTTGGTTGATCACCTTCCTCAAACATTCAAAAACTGAAAAAAACCACCTTTTCTTGAGTAAGAACTCATGGAACTTTCCTAAGGAAACAAAGATGTACTCTTAACACTGCTAAATCTGTTGCAGTTAATATATAAGGCCTTAGATTAATTAAGTTGATCTCTGTTTTCCCTCACCTTTCATTGATTCCACCTGGACTGGTTGGAATGTGAGATCTCCTCAATTCTTGTGTGCGGTTTAGCTACAGCCTGTACAGAATAACATACACCTGTGTCACCATAGATGTTACAAGGTAGAGAGAAAAATAAATACTGTAAATCAGGGAATAAAAGGCTATCTTCTCTTCAGTAATTTTTGTTCATAACATCAAATTAGCATGACTTTAATATCAAGTTAGATGTAAGGAGCAGACAAACCATGGTCTCAACAAGACAAGTACTTCCAGAGATTTGACTACATTAGCATCCCCCTGCACTTTTTACTGACTGTTGTGACAATGGGGGTAGTAAATCAGTAGCAGACCTGGAAACTGAATCCAGTATCCATCCATCATGTTATACATAAGATTATAAAAGCTTTGAAGATGCCTTAATTTGCAGACCACACCAAAGTTATCCCCACTACTTTCTTATGCAGGGCAAACTCTTCCTTGGGTGTCTATGAATGGTCATTTTTAGTGTGTCTGCATTGACATGGTCCAGGTTAGAGGCATACTTTTGAAGTGAATCCCCTGGCCATCCTTTCATAAGCCTTATCTGCAATGAGTGCATGACCAGGCTTTCTTTCAGATCATGTGCTCCAGAGGGCACCCGGTGTACTGCAAACATCAGTGGGTGTTGGATTCAGAGGATCAGATTCATGGTAAAACTCAGAAGATCACAGACTGGACACCCAATTCTCAGGACCAGCTGCTCCATTCTGTAGAACCTCCTATTTCCCTGCACTAGTTGCAGATAAAACTTAGACTTTATTTCGTTCTCCAAGTTTGTCCCTAAGTGCCAGCAGCTGACAGAGAAGGGGTGCATGGAAGAATTAGAAGACAAGACTAGATTGTTTGTCCAGGCATTGTTTTCCAAACCCTCTGATCTCAGCTGCATGACTGAGTGTCTCTATACTGAAAAAGGGGTGACAAACGAGGTCAAGAAATTGTTCTTTTCCCTGGCATTTTTACAGTGTCCACAATGTTGGACAAGACAGAACACAAAGATAACAAGATTTGCTAAAGGGTGCCTGTAGACTTGATTTAACACAGGATCAGAATTTTTGCTTGTCCATCATGTAAAAATTCACTGTTTTTAATAGACCAAGACAAACATGCTGTTAGATGAATCATCTCTATAGCCAATACTAGAAAATGCACACTTATTTTTTTGTATGATTAAACAGTAATTTTGTGCACTTTAACTGAAAAGCTCATTTTAAAACAATTCTCGTTAAACCTGTACCAAAATTGCAGACAGAAATCATGGTGTGTAAATAATTTCAGAATAAGGCCGTATAGTATTTTGCTTTACATTTACTAAACAAGACTGTTGTTGTTTGTGTGTTTTTAAATTAAATGTTGAGCTTTTTAATTAAGAATAGCAATCTATAATTATTAACTCTGGCAAATAAATATGTATTTCTTTCTTTTTCTTATAGTTTTTCTTGGTGGGATAGCATGAGGGCTTAACACACTGAGAAAAGTTACCTCATACTTTCTTCAGAATCAAAAAATTAGGACAACTTAAAAAACTGAACTCTGCTCAAGGTTAGACATATTACAAGTGACAAGCGACAAGTCCATGCAAAAGATAAGTACATATAAAATGTCTGGTTTGGAAAAGTTTTGTACAGAAATTAAGATCAATAAATACAGGATAAAGGATTTTCTTGGGGGCAAAGATTTCCTAGGAGAGAGAGGGCACCAGGTGAATTAACATCATTGTGAAAATACTCCGCTGTGCCAGGGGTAGGGAGATGTTCCTCTGCTGACATAATTCTCTTTTAAATGAGTTAGTGCTATCCAAATCTTTTAGGTTTAGTGCAAGCAGCATCCTTTGGACTGTGCTTCCTCTGCAGGTGTGGAAGGAAGAAGGCCTGAGGCTGCAGTATTTGCTGTGGATCCAGCAGTGTAGCCTTAGACCAGCAACTTGCAGCAAAACCCTCACTGATTTGAGCTTGCTGCTGTTAAAGCTTGCTGATTGGCTTAAGACTTTGCATAAACATTAGATCTTTTATAAAAGCCAGATTTGATCTAATTTTTCCTTTTTTT
>VZTH01006523.1:279208-298377 GCA_013397815.1 Aleadryas rufinucha | reverse complement strand
TTTTTTTTTTTTTTTTTTTTTGAGTCATGAATTAATCTACTCAAAGTATTCCTTTTTATTTTTTCTTTACAGAGAAAAGAGGGCAATCACAAGGACTGTCAAGTATTACTCATTTTGAATCTTACACTAAGCCTCATTCCAATGCCACTGGAAGCAAAAGGAGGTTTCTCAGATGATTTCAATATTACGGGCCCGTGCTAGGCTGGGAGATTGGGAGATATCGAGTGCCATTCATTGCCACTGAAATTAAAAGCACATCCAGCTTTTCACAAGCTTTTAGACTGAACTGATTTGCAGTTCGAGTTGAAGATTTTGGAATTCATTTAAAATTGAATCTAACCTCTCAGATTATTATTCTTCATATTTATGGAATTGATTTAGAATGTCTATTTAGAATTAAATGACTTCTTACTCTATCAGGCTGCCATTTCTACGTGCCATAATAACATTTGCCCTATCCCAGGAAACTTTTGAACTAAGGGCAAGGAATCTGTGAGAAAAGATAGCATCATATGAGATACATGCTGTGGGAAACTGAGAAAGAGGCAGTAGAAAAGTAATATAAAATGTAGTCAGAAAACTGTCAAAGAAAGTAAAATAATAACAAAACCAAGCTTATTTTAGAACTTCCTGTTAAAACATATCATAAAACTTTTGGAGCCATGGACACACCACACACACTTTATATATACATGTACGCATATAAAGATTTTTGGAGACATGGACATTTTTTTTAAATAGAGATAACTATATTCAACATGCAGACATTTCTTACTAATGGTACCTCATATGGGATTCATTCATTTTATCTTATTACTTGTATTTTTCAAGTAACAAACATTTTGTGATTTTTTTTTGCTAGAAACTTACTAAAGGTACCTGATTTGGGGCAAGTGACTTGTGTATGCTCTTTAAAAATAAAGTAACTTCCCAGTCCTGATCCACTCAAATATACACAATATGCCCACTTCAGACATCAGCTGAGCTTCTGCTTTGTTCTTCTGCTTCTAAGGCAGTAGGTAGGAGTGAGGAATTAGTAAACTTTCCCTCTGTGCCACCTGGAAAGATCTGTGGAGATAACAATTGTCAATGGCAAAGAACTGAGAAAGATGAGTATAAAGACATAATTGTCTTCAAAGTGAGCAGGAACAATTAATGAGAAGATTTGGGAAAAAAAGAGACTCTTTTTCTCTTGAAAGCATTCAGGATTTGTATATTTAAAACTCAAACACTGTGAAGTACAAGTGGAGTCATTAGACAGTAAATTTGGAGATTAGCATATTGAAGGTGTCCAGGAGTAGAAGTTGTAAAATGTTGACCACATTACCTCACAAACTTCTGTTCTTTCTTTGCGATTCCTTTGTTCCCAGATTTATGTGGACAGTGGCCATCTTTAGCTATGCTTATGATAAGTTATTAATCTGGCTATATTATTGTTAAAAATATTTAATATTTAGACCTGAATTTAGACCTGCAGTGTTGTTGTGTAATCAGAAATTTTTATAGCAAAACTCTTTTCTGGGTTGGAAAATATTACTGAAAATGCACTATTAGGAAAATTAATTTTGATGAAGTACTAATTTAAAAAGATGTGAAAAAATTTCCAATTCTTAATTAGTCTTCCTAAATTAAGTCTCTTTTAGTATATCTTTAATATACAAGGTACTTCTCCAAAATTTCTATAAAACAAAAATAAAAAAAAAATCCCAAACAACAGCCAAATAAAATCAGCATTACTTTGGGGCACAAAGTAGGATTCAAATGTGAAACATCTGTTGGGGTGCATTGGGCCACTGGGAGTATACCTACAGCTCCTAATGCCCTGCCCATCACTTGGGCAGACGAATCGGAAAGCGAAAGGTCATCGGTGGGCGAGGCCCAGGTTTGAAGTCAGCACCTCTCCGCCTTCTAGGCGTGTCCTTGAGTAAGATTCCTCCCCTGGTTCCAGAGAGTTCTTCCTTTCTTTGTTTGTGGTTGGATCCCTCAAGTTATGTTTAATAAGTGCCTTATTGCATATTCTATTGCTCTCTGGAAAGTTCTGTCCTATTCTGTACCCCATTGGTTGTTAATGACTAATCCCTCCTTCGGTCATCTCCTACTGGTTGCGTGTCTCCTGGATCCTCCCTTTACCTGCACTCCCTTTGGACTGTTGGTTGTTCCCTCCTACCTTTAAAGGACCATGTTACCCTGGACCCTCCGGCCATTTCCCTCCTTCTCCCTTTCGGAGCTAATAAACTCTGGAAGTGTCATTGGAAGTGGCTCTCTCCCTTGCCTCTTTTGTCTCCGGGAACCTGGGAGACCTAAATCATCTAGGTCACCTACGGCAGGGCGCGCCCGGCTTAAGCTGAGCCAGTGCTGCCCGACTACGCGGCCGCCGAGACACTGCTTTTTAATTGCGTGTCTGCGGGAAGGTCACTGCTGCCTCGCGTGGGTCTGCAGCCCCGCTAGGCTGACCCCTTCCAGGAGCAGCGACAAACATCTGTCTGCCAACTGCTGCCACACCACCATGCCTTGCTCCAGCAGACTGAGGTGCTGTCAATGAAAACAACTTTTGACTTATTGCTCATGCCAAGACTTATGCACCTTGAATCCTGTGTTCAGTTTTGGGCTCCTCAGTAAAAAACAGACCCTGAGGTGCTGGAGCATGTCCAGAGGACAGCAGAGGTGGTGAAGGGGCCGGAACAGAGATCCTGTGAGAAGCAGCTGAGGGAGCTGGGGTTGTTCAGCCTGGAGAAGAGGAGGCTCAGGTGAGACCTTATCGCTCCCTGCAACTCCCTGAAAGGAGGGAGTGCGAGGTGGGGTTGGCCTCTTCTTGCAGGCAGTCAGGGATAGAACAAGGAGAAATGGCCTCAGATTGTGCTAGGACAGGTTCAGGTTGGATATTAGGAAAAATTTCTTCACTGAAAGAGGGGCTAAGCATTGAATGGGCTTCCAAGGAAAGCGGTGGAATCACCATCCCTGGAAGTGTTCAAAAAACTAGTAGATGCAGCACTTTGAAATATGGTTCAGTGGGCATGGTGGCATTCAATCAAAGGTTGAACTTGATGATCTTGGACATCTTTTACAACCTTAATGATGCTGTGGTAACCAGTCCTTCAGCTACTGCATGCAGGAACTCTTTCAAATCCCCCAAGCAATTTCCTGAGCATCCCTGTCCACTGTTGTCAAAAAAAGTGAAAAAAGCGAGGGGGGAGATTCATTCTCACAAGAATGACAGGATAATATGATTTTCTGAAGGAGGTCAAGAGGTTCATTCAAGCATAGTGCGGCTTTACTGTGAATGCTCCCTTTCATTAAATATGCTGTTCCTTAAGTCTGCTTCACTTGTGCTCCAAATGGTGTTAGTGTCAACAGGCCCTTCTGTGACATACAGAAAAAAACCTCTAGGAATGCCTTTGTGAGACTTCTCGTGGGTTTCCATCCACAACTCAGTCTGTGCTTCAAGATTGCTCTGATAAACTGTTGAATAAAATGGAGAAATCATAGAATTTATTGGGTTTTTTTAAAATGGAAACAAAAAGCCAAACAAAATAAACTCAGCGTAAAGTTAGGTAAGGAAAACTCCTTTGCCATTTTTTTTCTTCTAAGCACTGTTCTTTTTCTTGACAAAAAGGAGAATGTAATATAAGGGTTACTATTCTCTTTAAAAGTGTACTATTTTGCATGAACTGTACATTTCTTCATAGCATCCATTCTCTTTCCTACAGATATCTTGTGTTTGTAGCTGATCTTGGCTCAGGGACCAAAATGCAGAAAGCAAAGCCACCAGCCTTCTTCCCTAGCTCCATTGTCCAGTACAAGGGTGTCTCCAGGCTATGAAGCAAAATCCTGTGCTTCTTCAGCCTCTGTGGGTCATATGTGATGTTTATAATCCCTGGATTTGATGATAATCCTGTTATCCAACCCAGCCCAGTGAAGTCCAGTCCAATGTATGTTCCTGAAAGAGCGGGAACATTCAGGATAACTTTCATGGTAACAAGTCCCAGGCTTTTACATGTGAGTGTTTCCCCCAAAAATTAAATTAATAGATTATTATGCTTATGATTCCATAAATATTTATACCTTCAAGCAAACTGAATAGTATTGTGACTTCACAAAATAACTGCACTTCATGTGTTTGCATGGAATCTAGTGAAGATTTGTCCCTTTTTTGGAAATTTTTGCCTTTCTTAAGGGGCTGTTAAAAACTCCTAAATATTCAGGTCATTCCCACAAACTACTGAGCTGCTGAAAGAAATGTTGACTTTTTAAAAGCTGTCAATTATGCCTGGCACTTGATCCATTTTAGCTGTTTTATTGCACTTGTAGTATTGTTCTCCCTGGATTGTGATTCTGAGGGAGACCATGATTCAAAGCATTTAACAGAAGTTGAATGGAATCATTCACATGATCAAAGTGACTCATCTGCATATGATTTTGCAAGCTTAATCCTCAAAACCAGATGCTAATAGTTTACCAGTCATACACTAGTTAACTAGATCCAAACAGAATGTAAAACAATGCTAGGAAAGAGTCATTATCTTTTATATTAACAAGCAAACAGCACTAAACAAACTCTTAAAAAATTTTTTAAAAAGGGAAAAAAACTACAATGCATTATGCTTTAAATATTCTGGTATCTAAAAGGTTGCTTACTAGACCAAATCCAATGAAATGAACTAGGTAGATTAGCTCAGTTCATTGCTTTTAATTAAATGTATCCTGAGCTATGCTCTCAATGAATTAAAAAGAACATTTACAGCTCTCATTTACACACTTGCTAAAGTAGCAATTGAAGCAACTGTATTCTGACTAAATACTGGAGAAGAATCGTGCATAAGGAGGCAGGTGTAGGTTTTCCAAACCAAAAGAATTAATCCCAAGGGAGAGGGAGAGATGATCCAGGTGTATTTTAACTTGGAAGTACCATATTTCAAAAGCATGTAATCCACAGTGTAATCCCGAATCCCTTTTAAAGAAAGGCTTTGCTGCAAAAATATTATCCTGACCTTTCTCTTACTGTTGCTATGGAAAGACATGCTTCCTGGCTTCTGGCAAAGGGCCAGTAACTGTATTTAAATGGAGTGTTGAACAACCTTAGTGTATGCAGNCAGGTTGGATATTAGGAAAAATTTCTTCACTGAAAGAGGGGCTAAGCATTGAATGGGCTTCCAAGGAAAGCGGTGGAATCACCATCCCTGGAAGTGTTCAAAAAACTAGTAGATGCAGCACTTTGAAATATGGTTCAGTGGGCATGGTGGCATTCAATCAAAGGTTGAACTTGATGATCTTGGACATCTTTTACAACCTTAATGATGCTGTGGTAACCAGTCCTTCAGCTACTGCATGCAGGAACTCTTTCAAATCCCCCAAGCAATTTCCTGAGCATCCCTGTCCACTGTTGTCAAAAAAAGTGAAAAAAGCGAGGGGGGAGATTCATTCTCACAAGAATGACAGGATAATATGATTTTCTGAAGGAGGTCAAGAGGTTCATTCAAGCATAGTGCAGCTTTACTGTGAATGCTCCCTTTCATTAAATATGCTGTTCCTTAAGTCTGCTTCACTTGTGCTCCAAATGGTGTTAGTGTCAACAGGCCCTTCTGTGACATACAGAAAAAAACCTCTAGGAATGCCTTTGTGAGACTTCTCGTGTGTTTCCATCCACAACTCAGTCTGTGCTTCAAGATTGCTCTGATAAACTGTTGAATAAAATGGAGAAATCATAGAATTTATTGGGTTTTTTTAAAATGGAAACAAAAAGCCAAACAAAATAAACTCAGCGTAAAGTTAGGTAAGGAAAACTCCTTTGCCATTTTTTTTCTTCTAAGCACTGTTCTTTTTCTTGACAAAAAGGAGAATGTAATATAAGGGTTACTATTCTCTTTAAAAG
Source organism: Aleadryas rufinucha (assembly GCA_013397815.1). Lineage (NCBI taxonomy): Eukaryota > Metazoa > Chordata > Aves > Passeriformes > Aleadryas > Aleadryas rufinucha. The sequence continues at coordinate 292,508 of VZTH01006523.1, read as the reverse complement.
TGTAATATTTTGCATGAACTGTACATTTCTTCATAGCATCCATTCTCTTTCCTACAGATATCTTGTGTTTGTAGCTGATCTTGGCTCAGGGACCAAAATGCAGAAAGCAAAGCCACCAGCCTTCTTCCCTAGCTCCATTGTCCAGTACAAGGGTGTCTCCAGGCTATGAAGCAAAATCCTGTGCTTCTTCAGCCTCTGTGGGTCATATGTGATGTTTATAATCCCTGGATTTGATGATAATCCTGTTATCCAACCCAGCCCAGTGAAGTCCGGTCCAATGTATGTTCCTGAAAGAGCGGGAACATTCAGGATAACTTTCATGGTAACAAGTCCCAGGCTTTTACATGTGAGTGTTTCCCCCAAAAATTAAATGAATAGATTATTATGCTTATGATTCCATAAATATTTATACCTTCAAGCAAACTGAATAGTATTGTGACTTCACAAAATAACTGCACTTCATGTGTTTGCATGGAATCTAGTGAAGATTTGTCCCTTTTTTGGAAATTTTTGCCTTTCTTAAGGGGCTGTTAAAAACTCCTAAATATTCAGGTCATTCCCACAAACTACCGAGCTGCTGAAAGAAATGTTGACTTTTTAAAAGCTGTCAATTATGCCTGGCACTTGATCCATTTTAGCTGTTTTATTGCACTTGTAGTATTGCTCTCCCTGGATTGTGATTCTGAGGGAGACCATGATTCAAAGCATTTAACAGAAGTTGAATGGAATCATTCACATGATCAAAGTGACTCATCTGCATATGATTTTGCAAGCTTAATCCTCAAAACCAGATGCTAATAGTTTACCAGTCATACACTAGTTAACTAGATCCAAACAGAATGTAAAACAATGCTAGGAAAGAGTCATTATCTTTTATATTAACAAGCAAACAGCACTAAACAAACTCTTAAAAAATTTTTTAAAAGGGAAAAAAAACAACAATGCATTATGCTTTAAATATTCTGGTATCTAAAAGGTTGCTTACTAGACCAAATCCAATGAAATGAACTAGGTAGATTAGCTCAGTTCATTGCTTTTAATTAAATGTATCCTGAGCTATGCTCTCAATGAATTAAAAAGAACATTTACAGCTCTCATTTACACACTTGCTAAAGTAGCAATTNTACAATGCATTATGCTTTAAATATTCTGGTATCTAAAAGGTTGCTTACTAGACCAAATCCAATGAAATGAACTAGGTAGATTAGCTCAGTTCATTGCTTTTAATTAAATGTATCCTGAGCTATGCTCTCAATGAATTAAAAAGAACATTTACAGCTCTCATTTACACACTTGCTAAAGTAGCAATTGAAGCAACTGTATTCTGACTAAATACTGGAGAAGAATCGTGCATAAGGAGGCAGGTGTAGGTTTTCCAAACCAATAGAATTAATCCCAAGGGAGAGGGAGAGATGATCCAGGTGTATTTTAACTTGGAAGTACCATATTTCAAAAGCATGTAATCCACAGTGTAATCCCGAATCCCTTTTAAAGAAAGGCTTTGCTGCAAAAATATTATCCTGACCTTTCTCTTACTGTTGCTATGGAAAGACATGCTTCCTGGCTTCTGGCAAAGGGCCAGTAACTGTATTTAAATGGAGTGTTGAACAACCTTAGTGTATGCAGTGTGCTATTATTTCTTTGTGGGAGGTTTATTATAGGCTTCTGGTATATAATCTAAATTAGATGTCTGAGGAAAAATAATGCTTTTAAGTTTGGAAATTGTATTCTGTCTTTTAAATTCCCTGATTTCTCTGATAGTCTTTTGAAGTTCCTCTGAAGCTGTAAATGTTATCTATATTCCTTAATCAAACCATCCTTTCAACCAGCTGCAGCAGAATGTCTCTCTTTTATGTTTATGGGAACTTGTATGCAATTATTTTGCAGATATGAACTTGCTATAAACAACCCTATAATTTCTAGACTTTCAAATTTCATTATCTTAAGCACAAATCAACATCGATGCTGCTCTAGTCTGGCTCTGATATGCTGTTTAACATTAACATGGGTGGGTGATCTTTTATTTAATTTCATTATATTAGTGAGTAAATTTAGCGAAGTAAGTTAGCCCAGGTTGGGGAATCAAATTTTTCAAGCTATTCACAGTGCTTAAATCTTAACAGATTGGTTGACATGGAAAAAGGGAGACAACCATATTATCCTTGTCCACAACAGGTGACTGGAAATGGATAAATTTTAGGCTAAAATGCTGGTAACCAGGTCATTATTAGTATCTTGTGTGTTATCTTTCCTGTGTGTTTTATAAGAATTAATATTACATATTTGGCCCTTTATTCCCCTCCTTAAAAAAAAAAAAAAAGTTTTATTTATATAAGTATGTAAATATTTGAGTGTCTAAACAAGGTGAACTTGTCTTAAAAACAAAAGTCAGTTGGGCAAACATAAATGGTTCTGGCATAGGCTTCTCACTGAAATCAGCTGATCTTGATTTTGGTTTGAGTAGATGCGGGAGAGTTCCAGACAATGCTGTTTCTCTAGAGTCTCCTACAGTCTGCTCACAAAGATACACCTGTGTATCATGAAATGAGTGACTCATGTCCATGAAATGCCACAGAAAAGCAATTTAACTTCTTATAAGGTTGCATATGTTCTGAACTTGTCACGTCTTGTTCCTCTCTGTGCCTTTTCGCTCACAGTGGCTTTTCAGCAAAGGTTATCTTTCTTGACTTTCTCTTAAAAAACACTTTCCTGCTGTTTCCATCCTCCGTGCCTCTGAAAGAGCCACTTCTGCTACAATCTGCTGAGAATCAGCTGCGTGATTAAGTTCAGGGAAAAGATGATACATACACCTGCTATTTTCCATTTTCCTCAACTGTGTTGTATTCAGTGATGCTTAAGCATCCTCTCCTGCAGGCCTGCCAAGAAGTGTTTATCCTTGGTATGAACTGGGGCTGCTTTACATGGATCTAACTCAAATTGTAACTTTTCTGATCTTCAAAATCAGGAAATAGAAAATTTAGACACTTGTGCTCAGCTTCTGAAAGAGGTCATTTCGGCCATGATTACAGACAGGATAAATACAATATGCCAACAGGCCTAAAGTCTCTAACACATGCCTAATTTAATGTCATTACGATTTCTGTCTGTCCAAAGGTTCATGAGTGCAGTAATGCAAGTGTGTTGGTCTGTAAGCAAACACAAAACTGTTCTGCTGAGTATGATCTGAGCTTCATCTAGCTCCCGATCTGTCCCATGACACTTATCAGTTACAAGTACCCTGGGCAAGATAGAAGAACCTGCAAGCAGGTTGTGACACACTTCCCAGGAGTGCTGAATTCTTGCAGTGTCAGGTCTTAGCAATTGCTGATTTACCCCTTCTTCTTTTTAATACTAAACTGCAAACTTCCCAGAAACACGGAATTTTGTATCAGCCTCGTGTGGTCTGGAAATGCAGTTTATTTTTAAAATTTGATCGTTTGCACTAGCTTCAGTCAAAGACTTCTATCACTTGTCTTGGTGGAGAAATAAAAAAATATCTTCTAATTAATATTCTTCATACTTGTAATTCTGAAGATCTTTGGCAATTTATCCATCATCTGTTTTCCATTATAAATCATACTGCTCTGCTGAAATGCTCCATACCTTTAACCACACTTACCATTCCCTTAGTGCTGCCTTCTCAGCAGTCACACTGAGTTGCCCAACCATTACTAGTGATGAGTGTTATGCAAATTATGAGAAAGTAAAAAAAAAGGCAATAAAGGAATTTTATAAATTTAGAAATTATGGGGAATACACTCATCTTCTAATGCCAATTACTGGCTTACTAATTTAAAAGTCAATGTCAACCTAATTTATTACTACTGAATAAACTTCACTCATATTAATAACAAGCAAGGATTGCTGCTTAGTATATTTATTTTGATCAGATAGCCTGTTCATGTCCTATCCAATCATTTTAATGATTGCTTAAGCTAATGGATATTATTTTGTAATTGATCTAGGCTGACACAGAATATGGGGTCACTTTCTAAAGGTATCTGTCTACCAGCAGTTTTTGTATTGTACAGTAACTTGATGACTCACTATTGCCTGACACATAGTGTTTTGTTACTTAATGTACCATGGGAATGAATTTGCCAAGTAAGAAGGTTCAGTTCTACAAATTCCTTTTAACAGTATTCTTTATCAGAGATTTAAACTATTCAAAAGGTTCACAGAGTTTTTTAAGTCTTCAGAAAAACATGCATTTTACTGCTGGCATTTCCAGCCTTGAGGTGTGGCTAATATAACTATTTTGTCTTTCGCCAGATAGGGCGTAGAGAAAAACCTGAGGAATGTTGTCAAGTTGTATTTCACTGGCTGCTACAAGGTTTCTATGCATGAGGCATGCCACTGACATCACTCACTCACAGTGTATGGTCTGAAGCAATCAGACTAAGAAAATCTGGAGATAAAAGTAGGAAAGCAGCAGGGGGACTAGAGTGAGTGAAGCAAAACATATCAATCTGTGGAAGAAGCCTGACTGCTTCCAATTGTACTGTCATGATCTTCTGATTTATCCTCCAGGGTGGAAGGATTGCAATTATACTGTACCAACAGGTACAGAAATGGAAGGAAAAATACATCTTGAGCATAGTTAAAGATTCGTCAGTTCTATACAAAATCTCCTTTGGGGCCTTCTTATACCTGTGTTAAACTCAACCCAAAATTCAATCAAGATCGTTTTATATGGTTCACAAACGTTAAAAAACATCAAGTTTGTATAGACTTAAAAGCCTAAATGAATGTGGATGAACATGCACTGCTCTGGGCTCAAATATTGGGAGCACAACCACTAGCTGTAACTCAAAGGTTTGGTAGTGAATCAAATAATAAATACTGTAGTGTTTAGCACTTTAAATGTTCAATTCTCACGTGTGTTAGTAACTACGTATCAGGAATAAATTCCAAGAAACAAATATAATTGTATAATTTTTGTGCCACTGTCAGAGAAGCCATGCTCTCTGTGTTCTGAGTATCTAATAAATATTCTTTGGAAACCTTCTCTGACCTAGGAAATTATTGCTATTTTACTAAGAAGATATTAAAGTAGAAGCAAACTAAGTGATTTGCATAAGTAATAACAGCATGTCAATGGTGAGGGTTAGTAAAAAGGCACAAGGAATTCCAGTGCTGTAAGTAGCAGTCAGAATCTTTTTCCAGGAAAATTGAAAAGAAACAAAATCCTGACAAAATTAGTCTGTGATAATATCTAGAGAGTACTGTAATTTCAGTCAAACCTATCAGTCTCTAGTCAAAACGTGGAAGAACAATTTGAATGGACTTTTAGAATAAATGAAAATTTATATTTTTCTTAATCTTAAAAATTCATTCCATTCTTCGATTGAACATGAAAACACAGGAAAATTATCCATTCAAAACTAGAGTGAAGGAAGCCTCTTTGTTAAAAACACCAATTGCAAATATTTTAAAATTTGAAATGATTGAAACTTCTAGCCAAAAGAATTATTTGTTTTTAATCCAGAATTTTTGAATACATCTATTTGTTTAAAAAATCATAGGGGATTCCCATGGCAATTTTCTGAGCATTTCTGCCTTTGAACAATTCACTACTTCAATTCAGTGCTTTTCCTATACAATTACCCAAATGATATCTTTGTGCCTTCCAACAAGGATATTTGAATTACACCATTTTCAGCTTTTTAATGTGCCTGCTTCTGTGCATATTTTGAGCCAAACCTCCATCAGCCCTTGGATCTTTGGTCTATTCTGAAACAAAGACATCCTCCAAGACTGGATGTCCCTTACAAAATCCCACTGCATATCTTTTCTGGTCATATGCTAAATGGTCAGTGCCTGGTGAGTCTGACCTTAAGACAACCCCATCATGCCAAGGAGGGATTGCAGTCCTGATTTCTACTGCTCCTTCCAGCTGCATCTTACTTGTCTTCATCTGCAGCTTGAGTTTTGGGACCACAACAATAAAGAGGTGGTCCTGTGATTCCTCCTCGGTTGTGTGCAGGCTCTCCAGCTCAGGACATCAGTCCTCAGGCTGTGCAGATGGATCCAGGTTTCCCAGCGAACCAGGTAGTGGTGGTCAGCTTGAACTCACACTTATCTGATTGATCTCTTGTGTCACCCTATCAAAATGAGTCACAGAGCTGGATGGTTTCTGGATTTTGAACAGAAAACCACTTTGGTTTTCCTAAGGCATTTTGTTTATTTTGATCCTGTGAGTAGAAGCAGGAATGAAATACAGCTGGGGCTGAAGATTTAAAAGGGGAAAGATGTGACAGATTCTGATGCTTTTAAAAGGACTGCCATTGGATCTGAAACGGCTCCAAATAATAGCCAGAGTAATGAATGCAGAAATAAACTATGGTCCTTTTGAAAAAGAGGATCCATAAGAAACCGGTTGTGCAAAGAATGCACCTGAGAAGAAAATCTTGCTGAAAATAGTTCTTGTTGCACCTACTAAGAATCTGTCATAATTTCTTTGGAACCTTGTGCTGCCATGAGTTGGACACACCTAGATATTTCTCAGAATAAGTTGTTTCAAGCACAACTCCTATCTCTCAGTGTAGTGTAGTCACAGTAAAACCTTCCATACAATCTTTTCAACTTCCACTATCATAACCTGTAGACGTGACTTTTTGAAAGTGTTTTTGTTTTAGTAGCTGCTTGAGATGAAAGAAGCATAGTCATATCCACAGATAAAACTCCTGTGATGAATCTCTGTTGCCATTTGGGCAAGAAGGAGTGCTTTTCTTTCCAAGATTTTATTGATTGTTTGTGAACTCATTGATAAAACAGGCTGTGCGCCTTGCTGCAAAATGCTGCCAGCACTACATGCCGTCTGGTTTAACAATGAATCCAATATTAAATGTCCTATTTATGACAGGAGCCTTATGAAAAGCCATGCTTTTAAAATAACAAATGGTACTTTGTACATCATTTTAGTGTAAAGATGTTGTTCATAGGAAACAAGAATTAGAGTTGTAATGCTGTTTATTTTTTAAATCTAGCAAGCATATTTCGTAAATTCTTTACTGGAAAGTCAAAAAAGAAAATTAAGTTAAGTCGAAAGTCATGGTGAAAAGGCAATCCATGTTACACAGTTCTGCCTGGAAAGAGAATTTTTTATTCTTTTATCTGATAACAAAGAGAAATTAAAAATCTGAAACATCGTTAAGATTCTAGCTGGAATTAATCAGTAGGATTCCAAACATTCCAAGTATCACCTTGTACTAGCGAGGCTTAGCTATGTGCACTGGAGTACAGCTAATCTGGAAATATCAGCTAAATTCAGAGTTCCCCAGAGTTGGGAGCAGGAAAGCACAGCGAATTGTGATCAGCATTTGTCCTCATGTTTGCTGTGAGTGATGGAGGCAAGTCAGCGTAAGCACACACTCGCAGATAATCACTTACCTGACAGGGCTTTGGATGATGAAAAGTCTTTCCTCTGTCTCCAGAGAGCACGATGCTTATTTCAGACGTTTCCTGGAAGACAAAGAGATAGAATAAGAGCCTCTAGATTACACTGGGATGACAGAGATCTGCTAATAAAAATGTAAAGGTCAAAAGGCTCCATCCTCCTCTGGTGTAAAACAGCAAAACTTCAGCTCTGACATCCACTTACACCTGCTGAGGATCTTGATTACCAAGGTAGTGTCTGTGTCTTTTTTGCTTTGCTTGTCACACAGCACAAAGGCCGTGCAGAAGCACAGTTAGGTTCCAGATAAAAGTGTTTGCTGTTAACAAACCAAGTATAGTACCAAAGGTATAATTAGTAGGCAGTTTTCTAGCAGTTTACAGAAAAAAACCCTCCAAGAATGAACACCAACAACCCTCAAGCTCAACAATAGCAGCAAGGATGCCTGCTTGGTTTACAGAACGTTTGAAGGGCACTAATAGATAAGTCATAGCTCACATATTTGTCTTTAAGTAGTTTAGATCACCACCAATCTAAGGATGGGTGCTGGGGGTACCTGAAGGTGGAGCTGACATGTGAATGACATATATAGAAGAAATAAGATATCATTCTTGTTGCTATCTTATTTGATAGTCTTTGATAATTCGTTACATTTATACCAAGTGGATCACATTTTTCTCATTATGGACTTTCATAGTTTAATTGGAGACAAAGCCTCCCTGAAGTTGTCCCATGTTTGTGCTTGATTTATTTATTTATTTATTTATTTATTTATCAAATGGTTGTAATGGAGAGCACCTCTAAAGAGAAAAGAAAACAAAAAATAAAAAAATAAATAATAAAAAAACACAAGCCACCACCAAAATTGTGGATTTTCAATATTTTTATGTGACATTTAAATGTATTTTATTAAATTCCAACATGATCCTGTCTTGCTAAATGATCAGAATTCATTCTGGAATGGACAGAAAGTCAATTGTTTTTGCTTAAATCTGTCTCCAGCTGAATTTATGATTGGTACGTGACACAAGGACAAAAGGGTGATTTCCCCTTGCTTGCATTTTGATGGGCTGGAACCCAAAACTTGGCTTGTTATGGTTTTCTACTGTTGTTCCAAGGTGGGTTTTCTTTTCATAGGTTATTATTTGAAGGATGTAACGAATTAAGTGTTCATTAACTGCGGATGATTGAAGATCATTATTCCTGCTTTCATTACAAGCATGTCTGATTAGTGCAGGGCTTTTTGTGTTGGCCTTGCTGCCACCATGTGCCCTCTCCAGCAGATTGGAATTCACTGGACAGACAAAAATTGCTGATCGTATCAGTCCTGTGCTGCCATCCTCACAGTGCCTCTGTTTGACAGTAGGCAGTTGCCATGGAAATAATTGTGGTGTCACAAATTCAGTGTTATGATTTCAATAGACGATCATGTAAAGTGGAAGAAAAGGTTTGCAAGCGTAGCTAACACAAACAGCAATGGAAACAATAAAAACATATCCAAGAGGACAACACCATCTGCTAACTGTCTGTAAGGTTTTTCTGAGTAGTCCTTCAGGTAGATTTTTCAGGTCAGATCCCTTTTCTTCAATATTTGCATTGATGGGAACTCCTTGCTCTCTGCCACATTTTCTATTAATCTGTGGGCAGTCAGACATTCAGTGAAGTGACAGCAGCATTCCACAGCAGCAGGTATCTAGGGCTAGACAAAGTGCACCAGACAGCACCTCATTTGTATTCTGCCCCACTTATGGCTGAGACTCTGCCTCCATGAGGCACTGGTACATATCCATGGCCCTTCTGTCAGTCAACACACGCTAAAAAGTCATGTGCATCAGACATGGAGGAAGGTGACAAGGTGTTTTTCTGCCAGCCACTGCACCTGGTGCTACTTGTTGGATCAGAGACATCTCATTTCTTTGTCTCTTTGTCCTTTTTTTGTTAGATTTATGGGAACATTTTTCATTTGAACTATATTCATGGATAAACTCTACCTGGACATTGGTTGTTGTGTACGAAAAACTTCTCAGCTACAAAGAGACACAAAACACCTGCTAATGCTGTATATCTGTTTAAGAAGATCTCCATGTTCTGAATTTAGACTTTATCCATGTTTAAGGTTTCTTACCCAGATTGTGTATATTAAGTTTCTGAGGGCATTTTCTGAAGTTTAGCTCTTTAACAGTGGTAGGGTAACCAGAATTCCCAGTTTAGCTGGGGAAGATGGAGAATACTGGAATTTTTACACCTGTTTCAAAAACCAAAAATTTGCTTTTTGGCCCGGATTTTTGCTTGGAGGGCCAACAAGGGCTTCCCTTGTGTTCACCCTTTGAGATGGTGAATAAATAATTTCTAGAAAGTTTCAACATACAGAAACTTTGCCTCTCCTCTGGGCTCTAATGCTGCTCAACATATTGCTGTTGCACTTGCCTGGCTGCAGTTGGGGGTATCCCAATTTCCTGATGATGAGTATTTCCTTCCTGAGACTGTCCTGATAGAATATTTGGAGTTGAGTAAGAGCCATAAACTTGTATGAAGGCATAAAGGCATAAAATATATAGTATTTACAGTAGACATACTATAGATTACTACTCAGGAAGTCTGTTAAGGGATATGAAATAGGTCTCCCCACTCTTTATTTAATCTTTTGTAGAATGAAGGTATTGATGTCTCCCTACCTCACAGGCATATTGTGAGGGTGAATACATTCATGGCTACAAGGTACTCACACTGGTGTCCTGGGACAGCCCAGTAACCAGAGAGTATTCAGAGGGTGTGGAATTTCTTTCAGTTTTACTGAACTAATTAATTCCTGGTATAGTGCCATTGACTCTAAAGCAGCAAATGTTGTCATTGAATTTTAACAGTTTCAAAGCAAGGCTTTGAAGGTTTCTCTTGTGCTGCCCACAATATCTCAAACCTATGGGTTAAATTGCATTTGAAACATGTCCAGGGTGTCCTCAGCACACAGCAGCACACTCTGTTTTCTGCACGTTTGGGCCAGAGCCATTCTCTCCTGCTTTGAGGATCTGTTTGAAATAATCAACTTTCTCCTTGGAAGCATTTGCATGCAAGAATTAGTTTTCTCATGCATGGAGAGTGTTTTTCATTTCTGAGGGAAATTCAAGGAAAGAATGAGAAATGTTTTGATTTATGCAAAGCTGTGAATGTTTTTGGAATTAATTTTTAAATCTAGCTACAACCAGCTTACACTGATATAATTTGTTCTAGACCTTGTGTACACAGAAGTATTAAACTAGTTTTAAAAAAGGTGACTACGTAACATTAGGTTTCTAATCCCAGGACTAATCTCAGGCATAATCACAAGAAAATTGATAAGGGATACATAAAAGTTTACAGAGTAGTAACACAAGCAATGTAAATAAAACTGGGGCAAGTTTGTGTGTAGAAAATCATCCTTGCCAGACAAACTAGATATTGGGGGGTTTTATGGCACTAAAAGTATGGTTGTCAAAGGTAAGTGTTGGTACAATAGCTGGGCTGTAATTCAAAATAAGATTTAGGAGTGCTGTTCAGGACAGAAATAGCTGAAAATTAGGGCCCTAGCTCTGTAAGTCACATTTTCAAGGAACAGGTAGGTCTCTACCTTGTACGGGAAAGAGCTAAATTCTTACTAGCAGGAATCCCAAACACCACACACTGATTGAGAAAATGATAAACAAAATTCTGTTGAAAAGTAGGCAGCTGAAACTCAAAGGAATAAATAGAAAAAGAGTGATCTTTTGATTGGCACTAATTGGGCAAGGGAAATATTTCAGGGCATCTTTTAAGATTTGGAAAAATAGTCTGAATTCTGGTGAATCTCGGTCCTGAATTTCAGATTATAAATGACACATTACGTATCTGATCAGTTCACTGAGCATCTGTTTCCCTGATGTTCTTCAGATATTTGATGTAGTCCTGCATGACATTCTGAAAATAAAATTATCACTATACAAAAATCAGTGCAGTTCTCTTCAATGATTAAAACTCACTCAGTTTGGCAAGTGACAGTTTGCCAAAACTACAGTCTTTGTAAGGAAGAGAGAAGCTTTTGATTAGCTATTTTTAAATTTTGATGTTCTCTCTGCTTTTTCATGTATCTCACCATTTTTCAGTGGAAGATTTTTTTTTTTTGGCAGGAATTTTGATTGCTGTTGTTCAAAAAAGCAGGGGAAATATTATTACAATTAAAGTCCATGTAAGTATAAAAATTATCCAGGCTTTAAAACTAGAGGTTTTTTATCCATGCAGTTTTCTCCTTCCTTCTTTCTTTCTTTTTTTTTCTTTTTCTTCACCCTCATGATTTTGAAAATTCAGGCTCTTGGTCTGTTTCAGGAAAGGAAGGAAAAGCATTAAATCCTGAAGATTTTACAATATGGAAAAGTCATTTGCCATCCAACTCTAATTAGAAAGTTTCTCTAATTAAGTCTTACTTAATTGACAGATCTCGAAAGAAAATAATAATGAATCATGATACTATGGAGCTAGTCCCAATGCAATCTGTTCCTGACCAAATGCTATACAACATCCTTATCTGTAGTACTGAGAACAGTCACTGCTAGTAAAATTTGCAGATGACATGTATGGGTGATATAGTAAATACTGAGGATGATTAATTTCTGTGACCTAATTTGGCAATTCCTTGAGCAGTTCTTTTAATTTGAAACACATGAAAAGACACACCTTTAGGAAAGAAGTAGGTAGGCCATGAATGCAAACTGAGGGGGGCAGGACTTGAAATGCTGAAATCCTCAAAGCAGTTGTGGTAGCAAAGCAGCTTAACATGAGTTCTCTATGTGATGCTGCAGCTAACAGGGCAAAACAGCTTTGGTGTGTGCATAAAAACAGAATATCAAACAGGCACGTGATGTTCTCATTCCCCTGCAGAGATATTGCAAGGCAGTGGCTGAGCCTCATGTCCACACTGCAAGAAAAAATTATGTCAAACAATGTGATCGAGAGAGGAGCCACAAAGATGCTACTAGTTCTGAAAATCTTATTGTATAATGAAAGACTGAGGTGTTTGAGGAGTTTGCTAATCTTCCATTCAAGAACTGCTAAGTTGATTATTGATTCAACTACAAATCAAAGGATACCAGGCTGCAGCTGGTTCTTATTCCAGCAGAAATAGGTGTGACCAAATTTCCCTCTTGGAAGCTAAAGTCAAAAAATCTGGGTTAGAGAAAAGAAAATTAACACTGAATGCAAATAAGAACGGCACTGCTATTTCTTGGAGTGTAGTGGATTCTCCAGCTTTTAAAGTCCTTTACCCAAGTCCAGATGTTTGCTAAAATGCATGCCTAGCTGCAGAGAGATTCACATAAGTGTTAATTTGGTGTCAAAGCAGTTTTTAGATGTGGTTTCAAAACACAATAAAACTACTATAGGATGTCTGTGCACCAAGAAAGATGGAATCCATCGGGGTCTTCGCCTGCCCCATTTTTTCCTAATTTTTTTCTCCCTCTTTTGTGTCATCAGTACTGATTGTTTGGCTACAGGATGAGGCAGATGAGCTCATTGATCTAGCTGGAAACTAACTTAAAAACAACAAAAAAGCAGCCCTAGTGACTGAAATGGCATGTTCAGAGCAACAAGCAATCTGAGACCACACGTACATACACAGGCCCTTCTAAACTTGCTCCTTTCCTTGACTAAAGAGCTCAAAGAAAGTTGGCTGATTTTGTCCCTGCCACCTCAGACAAAATGGAAAAGTTCACAGTGTGTGTCTCACTTAGGCACTAAAAGAACAGGACAACACAGTCTGGACAGCAGCTATAAGAGGATTTACTACTTTCCATTAGGCAATGTAGTGCCCAGAGAGCAACTGGACCATGAAGAGACCTGCATCCCAGAATAGTTCCTTGCTAGAGCTTTCTACCATCTCTAGACAGGGCTTTTTTTTTT
>VZTH01006523.1:256036-279184 GCA_013397815.1 Aleadryas rufinucha | reverse complement strand
TTTTTTTTTTTTTTTTTCCTTCTAAAATGCAGCAATTTGTCTTTATATATTGTGTTGCTGAGGGCAGGGGGAAGAGAGAGGCCTTGCCACTTTCCTGACCTAAGAAAAGATGATATAGGCTCTGCTAAGACAAGCACTTACAGAGTCGGCCAAGCCGAAGTGCCTGCATTTCAGGCACAAAAGTAAACCTTTAGCTCAGTGGGAAATGTTTGTGCCAGAACATTTAAATGAATTTGGTATTTATATACCTAAGTTGTTTGGTTTTTTTTGGTTTTTTTTTTTTTTTTTTTTTTTTTTTTTTTTCTANTTTTTTTTTTTTTTTTTTTGGTAGCTCTCTTCCATAAGGTTGGGAAGAAAAAATTGATAGCTATGATACTATTTTGAATTTTACACTAAATTAGACAGATCCAAACCAATGTGCTGATTTTGAATGCCTGTGTACTGTAGGTGTGAGGGATTAGGATGGAGGTCTGGAATCTCTCTGTTCTAGCACAAGAACTGGGGGCTATCAAGTGAACTGGCAGGTAGATTCAAAGCGGAAATGGTGGCCAAAGATTGATAGGGGGTCAGATAAACACATTTGTGTAATAAAAATCCTACAAAGGTAATTTAGTACTAAGAAATCATTTCTGGTACAGGAAGCCCCTAAACAGCAAACTGCTGGATGTTAGAGGAATACTAAACATATTCCCAAGACATACTATGGGTAAACCATATGTTTGCCTCATTCCTATGCTCTTTTTTAGGCATCCCCTACTACCCACTGCCAGAAACAGAACACTGATCTTGGTGAAACTTCACTCTGACTCACTCTTAAGCTCTGGTAAAAACTATTCTCTGATGGCAGGAATTTATGATTTGAGAAGGAGGTTCTTGATCTCAGACTATCATTTCTGACTATCATCTTTAATTTGACATTCCTTCACAGTTGGTTTGCAACCAGCCACAGCTGTTCAAAATCCTCACATTCTACTACAGATTCCTTGCAACTATTGAATCTAAAAAGCTTCCAAAAGTATACATGGAATTTACTACAAGAATTTTCTTCCCAAAGGAGTGGCTCTAAGTTCTTGGCTAGATTTTCCTAGACCTTGTTGTGCCCTGCAGTTTGCCTTATGAGTTCAGCACACTTGTCACATGACAGTATTGCACAACTGAGCTGGAAAGAGAAAAATACTGGCTCATTCATGTGGTCTGGAATTAAATCCATCAGTGTTATTCAAAGTGATAAGTAGAGCTTACATGTACAGTAAATCAGCCAGCACAGCATGATAAATTATGCTTTCCTCTCTGTCAAAGGATTTTTGAATTACCATTGAAATATTTTTCTGCGGTCAAACTCTGGATATGCAAAATAGATATGCAGGCTAAAAACACTCCTTGCCTTACTCCCTGAGTTAAGTGACAGTGTGGTTTTAGATGCATTAAGGGCTTTGTCTGCTTGGAACCTTTTCTTCTTATCGAAGGTATTTCTAAACAACTTGAATCCCAGATCTCCTTATTCAAGGGTGCATAAAACTGAACAGCATAAAACAAAACACCCCACAACAAAAGCAAACAGGCATTTCTGGAATGGGAGTATCTACAAAGAGACACATTCTTATGAGAGAGCTATTCTGGTCAAATTTCCCATGCAGACAGACCTTTAATTAATTCACTGTAAAACCATGTGTGGAAACTCTCATTCTGACTAAAGCTCAAATTATAGCAATTTAATTGGTTTCCTTAAATTGACAGGTGTAAACGATATAACTAATTTTAATCTGGATACTAGAACATTTCAACATTTCGGCTTTCTTGGCTTTAGCATCAATTTTGGGGCTTGTCTATGTTTGCAGTTATACAGGTTTAGTTTGAGATTTCAACATATTTAGACAAATCAGTGCTGGATGTTTTGCAGCAAGCTCACATTCTCCTCTGCCCAAGTATCCCTTGATTGCAGCTACATTTAAACTGAAGAAGAAAAAGGCACTTTTGACAGAAAGAAAGAATGTCCATGAAGGCATCTGCATTATTTTAAATAGAGCAGTGCAAGTCTGTATGTAGACTCTCACTTACACTTGTTCATCTCTTATCTGTGGATAAAATACATGAAGGTCTTAGCTCAGCTGTCTGCCTTTGCTTGGATTTAAGTGATACATATTCAAAAATTATGTTCCATCACGTGTACTGTGGGACAGGAGTGGTTAGCAGGGCACAGACAGCTGAGGGCAGAAACTTCAAACGCTTCTGAGTGCACAGTGAATAAGCAATGAGTAATTATGCATCTTGTACATCTTCCCTGAGCAGAGCAAAATTCAGATCTATGGTTATGACAACAACATGCCAGCAGCTCATAAACCTTTCCACCTGGTTCTCACTCTGCTTTAGATCGCACAGGGTAGTCCAGACCACTCAGTGTGCCAGATGCTCTCTGTGTTCCACGCAGTAGCTTTTTTTAACACCGAAATCCTAAGCTTGATGTTATTTATGGTCATCATGATAATTAGTATTTTCCTGCTGAACTGTTTCAAATGTACTCTCTAAAAGCCACGCAGTCAAAACTTCTCTGCACGCCTCTGATTCCAATGCAGACATGCAGGCTCACGCTCTGATATTCTGCTCACTCCTCCCATGTGTGAGGATTTTACAAATGAACCTACCACCCCGATAAGAAAAAAGATACTAGCAATTACAAAGGGTTTTCAGTAGGGGAGCGAGGAATATAAATGAGCAGAAAGGTGCCAAGATATCAAGACAAAACCATCTGACTTGATGATAGTTGTAAAGTGAATTTTTAATGTGGTGGGTTGTGGGGTTTTTTGGTCCTTGATATGAATAGGATTAGTTTTTATGTCCTGTGTAGCAAAAACCCCTTTTAAAAAGGTTAAGTCAGACTAAATGAAACATTATTAAAAGAGTCTGTATTGTTCTTCCTTGAAGCTATTTTATCACAAATAGTTATACAATTCTATTGATAGCTTAAAATTGAGAAAAAGAGAGAAAAAGGAAAAGAGGCAGAAGTAGGAAGAAAGAACATTACTTTCTTTTCACACATAGGTCTTTGTTTTTGTTTTTTAATGAATTTTTGCATTTCTGCAGTTGAACTCAGGAGAATGCTGTAATGTTACTTTCCAAAACAAGCACAGCCTGATATGTGAAGGGCACATCTGCAAACGCTGCTGTGAGTCTGAAAGGTGAAAGCCAAGTGAGAGGCATGAGGGATGAGGAATGAAGGGAGGGAGAGACGAGGCTTGCTGAGTGAAAAAAAGCACTTGCTGCTAAAAAGGTAGTGGGATGGTGAGATTCTCTATGAAAAGTCAGTTGCATTGTTATACAGCAGGTTTTTATTGTGGCTGTGCAGAGTCTCAGTGCAAGAGCTTCTGTCCTCTTCTGCTTGCTTTCACTTAGAGCCATGCATACTGCTTCCCTTGAGAACATCTTCCAGTTCTGTATTGCAGCCAGTTCCATTAAAATCCTGCTGAATGGTATTGTTTATTTTTGAGAATGCCACAATTATCAGCAGGAAATCACAAGAATAAGCAAGTGTCATTAATTGCTGTGATCTTGAGGCTGGAGGGTCTTGGACACAGACTGCATAACAAAGAAAATGTAAGGTTTTTGAGTGTAGCTTTAGTTGCTTTCTCTTTCTGCAATATTATCTATGACAACAAGAAAATACCTTTTAAGGTTTAATTTGTATAATGTCTTTGAAAAGCGCACAGTATAATTCGTTCTTTTAATATTCAGATAAAAAAAAAATTTTTGTGTTGTTATGTCTTTCTAGTCATGTTCTTACATTGCCAAGAGGCATTAAAATAATCAGTGGATTTCTTCTGTCTTTGAATTTCTTCACTATATTTCTGCTCTACAAACACTTTAGTGTGCAGTTTTTCAGGGACAGATAAGTAAATTGATAACTTTTAAGCAAAAGTAAGTATCAGCTTATTTACTTAAGCAAGTATCAGGTAATAACTGCTAGTTTTCAACTCACCAGTGTTACCATCTACAATGTGCTTCCAGCATTTAGTACTTACTCATCCAAAGACCAGTGACAAAACCTTTTAAACCATTCATTGACTGAAATTAAATCAGATTTTCATTCAAAAATTAAGTTTGACACTGGACAGTCTGAAAAATTCTGAGGTATTGATGTACCTCTGTGTATTAAAACATGAAAATATGTTTCATGATATGTGCAGATTTTTTTATTTTTTTACAAGAGTATGTTATATTCAAAGACTGCATTCTTCCACAGCCTTGCGAGAGACACAGAGAGACATGATTTGAGTTCAGCAGTGTAAAAGTCAGGTGTTTGTCTTGATGCCTTTCCTTGGTCTTAAAATCACGAGCCAAATACGGTTAGAGGGGGAAAAAAGGGATTTTACCTTGGTATTTATTTTAAGGATCCTTGGTGCACTCCATCCAGGTGGAGCACGCTGGAATGCACATCCAAATGCACACTGAAATGCACCCTGTAAGCACCCCCCGAAATGCACACCCACAATAGTTTGGGTATAACATTATAGGCTTTACCAATTAACATATCTATCAAAGATTCCCCAATGAGAGGCTGAGTGAACCCCCCTCTCCAAGGAACTTTCCCCTCCTGGACAGGCCTATCTCAGTTTACAAAATGTGTTCCAGAGAAGACCTCGGTGTCTGAGGCTTCTGAGATGTTTGGTCTCCTGGCTTAACGGAATACTGGGCCTATGCTGGTTATCAAACCTGAAGAATTAGAAACATGTGGGCTAAAAGGCCCTTAAGAATACATAAAAGCTTTATATAAAAGAGTATATAAAGGGAATATATATAAAAGGAAAAAAAATTATCATGGCATCAGTCTAAGCACAATATCTAACCTCCAGGTAGGTAGCTCAATACCTAAACATTTCTGGTAGATGGAAAGCAAATAACTCTATCAAAACTGATGCATGCCCTGCTATCCTAAGAAATCAGTATGATGTACAAAACTGTATCATAACCCAAGTTATTGCTAAAAATTAATTCTAATGCTGACAAAAAGTGGTTAGCAATGAAAAGAATAAAATAAGTGTTTGAATCCTTGTCTCAATATAGAATATTGGTGAGTTTTGAGGTCTAAGGATGAAAGGATGGAAGATGAAACTTCTGCTTACATAGACTTTCATTAGCTTAGTTGTAGTAAATGATCTTAAAGCTTGAATTGAGCAGTATTTTTCTCTCCTCGCATATTAGTGATATGTCATTGATTCACAACAGTATTGGTTCCAATTTGCCCTCAGCTTTTGAAAAAAATGTATTAAGAATAACTTTCTTTCTGATTAAGTTGTTTTAATACTGGAGAGACTGTTTCTACAGCCATGCTTGGTTGCTTTTTTAAAATTGGCTTTTTCCAGAAATGAATACCTAATTTCTAAAATACAGACATACAACGCAGTCCTTCCTCCTCCACTCTCACCCTGGTTTCTGATGCTGCCTTTATCTAAAAATCTGCTTTGTAAGGTCCTGTGACAAATCACAGGCCAACACTTCACCATGACTGCCATTAACTTAATGCCTACCAACAGTGTTAAAATCTAGAAACAAGACTGTAGCAGTAGGTGTTGCCTACTGTTAACATGGCTATGAACAGTCAATTTTTTCCATATGACATGCAGAAGTGGGCTTTAGTATATTTCTAGGTTTTTATAGTACAGAAAAGCTGTATGATCAAACTGTAACTCAGAGTTCGAATGCAGTGAATAATGAATTCAGTAAATATTTTGTATACATTATTTATACTCCAGATATCAGCATGTTTTTTCAAAGGGGTAAAATAAAGAGTTGATCTAGAGAAACCAAGAGAAAAACAGTCAAGTGCTCAGTTATGCTTGATTTTTTGTGATAGAGACTCCTGGAACTGTAATTTCTATTGTCTCACAGCACAATAAGAATGGCACTGCCATTACATTGTATTGAATTTGATTTATGAAAAATGCCTGATCTTGAAACCCTTTGACTGAGAGCTGAGCACAAAAAAAAGCACCTCCATAGGAGAGGGTAGTCCAGGTGCCTTCATGGAGAACACACTCCCCAGGTGATAAGCTCAGCACTGGAATTCCCTAGGCAGTGAGACTTCTTTGGGATGCAGCCCTAGCTCACTGTATTCATCTGGAATCTTTCCATTTATAAGAGGTTTGGAAAAGTCTTCAGCATGAAGAAAGACCTACTAGAACACAGAAGGGACCAACTAAGTGACCTGATAGCAAGCCTGACAGAGTTCAGGAAGCATTTGGACAACACTCTGAGGGACATAGAGGGATCTTGGGTTGTCCTGTGCGAGGTCAGGAGTTGGGCTCAAAGATCCTGATGGGTCCCTTCCAGCTTAAGATATTCTATGAACTCTGCTGTAAGCAGTGAATTTTTCTTTTTAGAAGCAGCATTTCTTTCCCAAAATGAGAAAGTCGCCTGTTTACTCAAGTTTAGCAGTGATCCATGACCTAATCTGTCACTGAATTTATACTAAATACCCTGTGTTCAATAACGCTTTAAACATTCTTTGTTAACAGTGAATTTAATTTAAGTCCCTTCACAATGAAATAAGTGACAAATAAAACTAATTTATAGATTTTTTATTTTCATCTAAAGGAGGATGTCACGTAATCATGCAATAATTTTTACATTAAGGTGAGCAAGGAGAGCAGACAGATAAAAAAGCCAAATAAATATTCTTGCACTGAGCCAGAAATATTTCCACCTACATTTGTTGACTGTGAAAATGGCAGCTAGAAGCTACAAAATAGCTTTTACTCATCTGTATATTGTCTTTGCTGGCATCAGATATACCTCACCTCCCCTTCATCTCAGCTTAACATTACTCACTTATGCATGCACAGCATGTGCAAGTGTGAAAAAAATAACTTCTCTTGTAGGAGCTTAAGGTGGATAAATCTTTGATGTACACTGGTAAGCTATTCTAATCTTTGCAGGCACTGTATGAGATATCAACTCTTTAATACTCATTCCTCTTAGAAAGCTGCACAATTGATCTTGTGAAGATCTTAGTAAATCTAGGATTTACTTCTAGAATAAATTGATACACATCTTTTTAAAGATAGTTATAATAATCACGATGCTTCCATAATAGGCACAACTGCATTATGCTGTGTTAAATGCAGCATATTTTTCATCAAATATTTTAAAATTAGTGTGCAGAATATTTCTGCTTTCTGTTTCAAATATACCATCAAGCCAATGAACATGGAGCAGGCCCTCAGTTGATAAAAACTGACAGGCTTCCAGGACTTTGTTACTAATTTTTTTTTTTTCAGTGTGGAACTCTATTAGAATTCCAAATAGCCATTGATGATATATTCCACTTATTATTTAAGATCTCTACAGATGGAGACTTTGAAATTCTAATGCATCTCATTATCTTTTAAGTTTCTCCTACATTTTTCTCAATTAGGCTAAAGAAACAACTTTCCTGCTGAAGTGTTTGTACAAGAATGATACTGAAACCGTGTGCAAGCTTTATTTTGATCAGAGCCACCAAAACATTATGAAAATATAATGGCCAAGATTGTTATTCTGATACAATTTTTCCTTCCCCAAACTAGACCAGTACATGACTTTAAGGAGTGTAATACATCATCACAAATCGTTACCAACTGGGTAGTGAAATATGGCTTAATATGCTGTCTTTTTCAATTACTATATACTCACGTAATGGTGTGTAACAACATTTTTATCACAAGTGAAAGAAGCTTTTAGCCCCTGTATATCAAAACCAATGGTGTCTGTTTTGCTCAGTTGCTGTGTTTAGTGCATGTTACAGGAAATCAAAATGTCTGGGTAGGATCTGCTTCTTTGATCCATACTGGTGTGCTGCCTAGCACAATGAGGCCTTTGATTCAGAAATGGGTACAGCTATAATAGATAAGCAGTGAAAGATAATAAACAGTAGGAATTGTAATTGTTGGTGTTTGGATTACTAATGCAGAAACTGCCTCACAGATATTAATCCATTTCACTGGTATCCTCTTGTACCAATTGATCCTCTGCCATTCTTTCTTCATTAATTAGGCTAGGGTATGTAGCAAATTAGGATGAATTCCAGCTCTGCCCACATTATTTGATTGGTTCCTCCCATTCTCATTCAGTGTTTTATACACTCTTGATGAGGGAGTTGGAATTCATGCATCTGGCCCAGTAGCCTGGATAAATACAGCAGCAGCCCTCAAAGGACTATTCTGAATGAGAGAGACAGACATTTTGGAAAAAAAACCCTAAAAAAAACCCAACAAAAAAACCCTATCATGGCATAATGAGTTCATTTTATACAGTAGCTGTATAAGCGTAAATGTCAGGGATTGTTTTTTCCTTTCTGACTTTGCTCTGCTCATACTCACAAACCTTTCTGGCAGGATGGTTCATTTCCTAAATAATCTCAGTGGCCCAGAACCAATGGTATCCTCAACCAAATCGCACCCTGCTGCTCCCTTTCACGTCAAAACTTTGAGGCATTCTGGTTCTTTGTCATTTACAGTTTCTCCACGACACATACAGTATTATTGCCAGTCAAGCCAGACTGTACGTCTTTTGATTTCGTTTGCATTCCTGGCTTGCTCAAGCTGGTCTTATTGAGATCACTGAAGAACATCATTTCCTTATTTAAATAGGATTTGCATTTCTCAGGCTTCTTTAGCAGCCTCTCTTTTGAACATTGCTTTTGAAGATTTGCCCTGACGTTCCTACCAGGCAAGACTACAAAAGCGAATTGTGGGCTCCCAATGTCCTTCACACTGCTAGCCTGGCGGAGGGCGTTATGACATGTGGGGTAAATAAAAGTTAGCAGAGATAACAAGGATCTTAATACAGGGAAGCATTAAGATCTCTAGAGCAGCTCTGCTGTAAAATCTCAGTGACAGTCTTGGGTTTCTGTCAAGCTAGAGCAGCTGCAGAAAATTGCTGATGATGTTGGTTCAGATTACAGAAGTGGTAAGTCCAGGCAAACATACACCCAAGCAGACATCAATTTATTGTGCTTTTGGATAAGCTCTCAAAGTGTTCAGGCACCATGCTCTAAAATGTCCCCTGAATTGAGTTTCGTTTCTTTATAGAGCTGACTGATATGGCTGGGATCCAAAACACCTTGAAATCCATGTGAGTGAGTGAAACTTGACACAAAGGCTTACTCACTAACTTAAACACACTTTCAAAATACCAGGTGCTGAGATGAAGATACATGGTCAGATTCAAACTGCTGCTTCCTGTAGCAGATCTACCCAGATAGACGTACATCAGCTGGAGTCCTGGGCCAAAACATTTTGAATTCTGCATTAATTCCATTCATACAGAATATTGAATTTCAGGAGTTGAATCAATACACACAAAGTAGGTCACTCCTGTAGCTGAAAGTGATGAGAGTTCTGCGCTTAGATCAGGTCTTGCCTAATTGCCCAAACTAGGAGCTAGAACTGTGTCTGATCTATCACATATGTCATTATCTCTTCAAGCCTTATTCTCCCACAGTGATAATTCAGGGAATGAAGTCCATAGCTATTAGGCAATTCCTTATATCCAGGACTACATGACCCACTTTGATCTTGTGGGTTAGTAGGTGGTGGAAGAAGAAATGAGATATTAACTTTATAGCTTCTCAGACAACCTTAGAAATTAAACTATTGTCCTGTATTATCATATATCTCTGTAATTCCTTTGTACTTCTGAACCCCAGGTCACAAACTAGCACACTATGAAGTGTTCAGCAATTTCCATACCATAAATCCTGCTAAGGATGAAAGATTCCCTTCTGAGTATTACTGTCCAATTTCAGTAACATCAGGATTAGTTTATTTGGGTAAGCCACTAAGTCTGAGGCTCTTTAACCAAAAATTAACCTTAGAGTTTTGGGGAAATCTCTGAGTAACAGCTATTTCCAGCAATGCAGGATTACTCTCTTTTTGTGGCAATGCTCTCTGTGCTGAAAATTTTTCCCATTACCACTTCCTTGAATAGCAGTGAACAATAATTGGACCAGATCCAAATCTTAGGCAGCACTGAGCATCACTGATGGTTTTTATGGGAAATGTTTTTAAATACAGTATTTGATTCCTAATGAAAAAGCAAGTTCTTGGTGTTTATCAGAAAGTGATTTTTGTTCTAGGAAAAAGACAAAAGAGAAAAGCTAATTTGAAAATAAAACAATGACCCAAGGAAATTTAAACCCATGCAAGTTCATATGCCTAAACATAGGAATATTTCAAGCTGTATACTCTGAGTACTTTGACAACCAAAGAGAAAAAAATTGCTTGAGACAATAACACTTTCATGAATTATTTCATTTTATTGAAGCAGGTAATTCTTGGGGATGTTTTTATGTGACAAAATGAAAAATGGGGACAAACCCAAAACAAACCAAAGCTCATAAAATATTTAAAATGCTATTCCACCAACCCTAATCACAAGTTGCATAAATACCACAAAAATAACTGCCCTGTGTGGCTTATTCATATGTTGTTGGAAACGCACCTAGCCCTGTAGAGAAACTAGTGCCCAAAAGACATTAAATAACAATCTACCAATTTACCAATCTCAAGCTGCTATTATACACATTGTACCTGCATTTCCAAAAATAAAGGAGTCATGCACTTTCTTCTTTGAAAGGGCACATGGAGATCCTTAATGAAAAGCTGCTGAGAATCTAAAGCAGTTAAAGGCAACTGCGACTAGAGGAAACCAATTTGTATCCATTGGTTTCACAGCAGGCTGTCATCTCTCTGCCTCTATTCATTTGCTTGTTTTCTGGTTCAGTAAAAACTCTGTTCTACTATTATGATTTAATGGCATGGTAATCTTTATAAACCTACTAGATTTTTCTGGAATATATTCAGGAAAATTAAATGTATAGGGGCTGGCAGCATACTCCTTAATTAAGATTCCCCACGCGTGCGGGCGGGCACATGTTTGGAATCCAAACCCGTTCATGCTTCCTACTTACAAACAAGGCTCTGGTTGGAGGGGAGAAGCTGATGATAATGCCTCCTAACACCCCACTTCTAATAAAAAAAAATCCCAGCTGGAAGTATTTAACAAATATTTTCATTCTCAGATGTGTCAGTGACTGGCAGAGTGAAAGTGAGGAGTTATGATCCTACAATTGCAGGGTCTGGAGTGAACTGAGGGTTACTCAAAGTCCAGAATTCAGGCTGCAGTAGGAAGGGGTGAGAGGTTGTGGCTGGAATGCTTCTCAGAGCAGTTCCCATATCATCCACAAGGAAATTCACTTCTGAAAGAGGGCTCACAAGGACACACAGTCCCAAGCCTGGAAATGCCACTACCAGTGGATTTGCCAGGGAAAATGCACTATTTTCCAGAGTTTGAACAAAGATGACAGGAGGGTTCTCTAAGTAACATGGGTGGTACAGTTTCTGCTTCTTTCTTTCTCTTTCTTACACTCAGGATAAACACCATGCCAGGACAAGAGGGAGAAAAATTGAAAAGGAGCAGATTTAAAAACATCACAGCTGCCTGGCAAAAGCAAGTGTAGTGGGAATTTCTATGACAAATTGTCGTGAGGACCATTTGCATGAGACGGAAAACAGTAAAAAAAAAATTCTTATTTCATTATCCCTTCTTCTCTGACATAGCAAAACCAAAATTTGCCATAAGAACCTTCCATTTGTGTTTGAAGGTATTAATCTAGCTTAGTCACTTCCAGATATTGTTAGTATTTCTTACTTGGTCTTGCATTCTTACCGAAGAAAGGAGATGTACTCAGTTGTGAACAAGGCCACGGCCCTGGCTCCCACACTGCAGGCTGTTTCAGGGATTTCAGCTCCCATCCACCTTTCTTCCCAGGGAAGAGCATTAGATGCTCAGGAGGAAATATATAAAGAAGCTTTTCTCACATTTGTTCATACTCTTCCTAAACTGGCAGTCTAGGACCAAGGAACAAAGAGAGTTAAAAACCCTACAAAAACCTCCCTAATATTTTTAATCCATACGTGAATGCCTATTAGCTTGTGAGAACATTTTATCGTGCCTTGCCTACAACTCCAGAAATCGCTGTTTGTAAAATCAAACAGATCACTTTGGCTGATTGCACAGTAAATCAGTGGCACAGCATTACTTACATACCATTCATTGCATGCTTTAAAATGTCAACCTTATTTTCTCTGTGAGACAAACAGCACAATAGTCTCCAAAAATGTCAAGTTTTTCTTGGTTTTCATCCCTCTGAATTCACACTGAATGGACAAACAACCTGGTCATGCACAAACTCCTCCCTTGGAATGTCCTGAAAGTGTCAGCAGCTTTCCCAGAAATAATGTTAAAAGCTGCATGATGTTATTGATCTACTTAGAGAATGCCAAAAGCCATAAACATTAATCAAAAAAAAAACCCTAGTCACAGTCCATGATGCCTAAAAGAAGGGAAAATAAAATCTACTTCTTATTGCATATCAACCATACAAGACCCCAATAAATGTTTGAAGCCTTATGTCAATCTCTGATGTCTTTAGTGTTTTGAATGACATGGCTTTCCTACTGTTGTAAAGCCAACATAAAGCCTCTACAGCTCATTGGCCCGTTTAAGTCAGGTTTTACAGCAGTGAATATGAACAAATGAATTTTCACCCTGTGAAAGCGACCAGAAAAAACCCCACCAAAATTGAAAATCTAAGCAGGTTCCTGCTGTATTGACAACATTACAAATGTCTTTTTTCTTGCTATAATTCAATTTACAATTTGCCTTAAGGAGAAAATCAACATGACCAAATTACATCTGGCAAGTCTGAAAAAAAGCACTTAAAGACATTCTCTGGATAGATACCAATCCATTCATAGTAGAAAAAGAGAAAATAGTCAAAAAAACAGGTGCTGAAATAGTAAATAACTCTGGGGAGACACGATAGCTTGTACTCTGACTTTTGGTCAATCAGACCAGATCCTGAAGAAATGCTTTGGAGAGTCTCCCCCTTCCAGATGAGATTTTGCAGCTAAAAGACCCTGAACCACACTCCAGAGAAGCATCCACCCAGAGCTTTTCAGAAAAGCAATGCCTTTCCCTTCCCAATATGATATCACAGCTTCAATATCAGCAATGATAATTTATCCCTGAACAACTTGACTTTTTGTGTTGTTTAAACCACCTGCCCGGGCTGAGGGTACATGAGCCACAAAAGGAAACTAACTGAAGAGCAGCAGGAGCACTGAGTGTTTCATGTCACAGGTAACAGCAGAATCTGAACCAGGAAAAAGAGTTCCTCTGTTGTCTCCAAACTGAAAATTAATATCTTCCCCTTTACTCTTTACCTGGATGCCTGCACTGATGCCATTGCTTTGTTAATAGTTTCATCTGAAAATTAACACTATATTAGAAAATAACATTTCTTCCAGATACAACACATTCTCTGTAAAAAGAGGTCAAAGCATAGGAAATCTCAACCCATGTTTCTCTACCCCACTTTTTCTAAGTGCTGGGAGAACTGCTCTGACTCCACTCTCTAACAGCTCTTCAATTTTTTGTCTCCTTCATTTACCTTCTAGTCAGTAAATCTATTATTGGTAAAATGCATTGGCCTGGGATGAGCTTATTCCTGTTATCAACATTTCTCCTATTCTAAGAAGGATTTAAATGGTGACTAATAGCATTTGTCTTAATCATTTTTGCAATTAACTCTGCAAACCTATCTAGTCGAAAGATACGGAAATAATTAAAGTGGACATTTGCATTCTTTTTCATTTTTCTTCTTTTCTTCTTTCCCGTTATCTTTGGCAAGACATTCCAGGGCGCTTTTTTTTCTGAAAAAAAAGTCATAGGAAAAAAAAATCGTTTTCAGAAAGTACATTGGGACAATTGTACGGGAGGCTAGAAGCCTCCTTTTGGTTAAGCTGCGGCACCTTGGTGCAATCCAGGGCACCTTTGTTAGGCCAAATCTTTACTGTAAATTGGAATACAATCCAAAGTCTCTCATATAGTCAATTATTAATCTCTATTAAAGTTTTTTTATTTGTTTGCATTGCCTAAGTGTCTGAGTCACAGGCCAAGATCCTACTCTACTATGTTCTGTGCAGACTTGGAGATCAGGCATATGCTTTTGGATTCCTGCCAAATGTTGCCATTTCCTATAACTTAGATAATGATAATTGTCAATCAAAATTATCAAAATTATTTTGCAAGAATAATGGAAATAATCGTTGCTGCTCAATGAACCAGCCTCTGCTCCCTCTTTCCACTTGAACTCAACAACCTACATGAGAGTGAAGGTAAATGGCTGACTGGAATGTACCTGGGCCCCCAGCTTGGCCCCTTCACCTGAGAACACTCAGGTGCTGCAAGGGCAAGAAGAGGGCCACCATGAGCCTGCCTACCCAAGGGGGAATGAGAGCCCACCTGAGTTTAGGAGGTCTTTGTTTGGGCATCTTTTGCCACTGTGCAGTTGCAGTGTCACCAAAGATGATTGCTTCTCTTCACATAAGATATTGGATGGCAACCTGGCTGATGCCTAACCCTGGATCAGCTGCAGGATAGTTTAGCCCTGCTAGGGGCTACACTGTTGTGTTCTCAGAGTAGTTAAGGCCTCTGACACCACCCTCCCAGAGGTTCACCCAAACTGCCAAGGTAAGAAATTGGTCTGCAGCAGGGGGTTAGGGAATGAGACTGATTTGAACTCATTCAGGCAACAGTCCAGTCTACCTTTATCTCTACTTATAATGGAAAGGAGCCTAGGGAGATTAACCTCACTGGACTAACCTTAGCTGTTGTGTATCTCTTCCTAAAGCTTTAAAATGCAGGATAGCTTAAGCTAATGTATATTTTTCCTCTCTATTAACTGTGGCACTTACAGCATCAACAGTTCCTCCTCTCCATACACTTTTACTACAGTCCCTTGCAGGAGGAAAAGCTGTGTCTGTGAGCTCTTTGCCAGTCAAAAAGGGGTTTGATTTCTCAGCCCATTAACACACTTCTTGAAAGAGTTGTCTCTCACATATTGTGCTTTTGGAAATGGATATATTAAATAAAAATAAAGAAATTTAAAAAATCTTCTCCTACCTTTCTTCTGGAGGTGTGAAGTTCTTCACATGCTTAGCTAGGACAGCCCTACTGTTTATCTCCTTGATGTTAGTTTGTACAAATACATTTAAAATCAAACAATTTAAAAAACCCTTAGCAAATCTCCTTTTTGTCCTGTTAGAAAAGCTCATCTTCTCAATCCAATCAATGTCGGCAGCAAATCCATAAAAAGTAACAATATATAAAACATGTCATAGATTTGGCTGCAACAGTTTAATTAATTTAGTCCATTTGGGAGTAGATGACAAGGCTTTTTCTTCAGAAAGTTTCATTGATTCCTTTTAAATAGTGCTGACACAAGTGGCAGTAACTCAAATTAATGACAGACAAAGTTCTACTTTGGGTCGAGATTCCTTAAACAGTTCAGACTATAATCAGAATTAATACACCCAGATGTAACATTTGTGTTATATGTATAAACAGAATTGAGAAGGGTTTTTTAGTGAGGAATTATAATAATGAGGGAGAGCTTCCATTCTTGCCTTCCACTTCTCTTAATGTTCATATGATCAATTGTCTGACTTGTTCTCTGTCTAATATGAGAAAACCCAACAACTTTCCAAAAGATGTTGAAGAAGAATCTGTGAAGAGGAGATCAAAACTTGGAGGATACATAAATAGCCTAAATTATTTATTAGAAACTGCTCTGTGCCTGGAATTCAGAAGGATAAATTATTTCAGAGAAAAAAAGAATCTTACTTCCTTTGATTATGATGATAATTAACAGTTATTTGCATTATGGTACAAAGTGTGTTTATTTGTGTATGCACAAAACAAAAGGGTTTTGACCCAAATCTGAAGCCTCTGTTCATAAGTATATTAATTAACTTTTCATTGACACAGAATTATTTCATTCACCTTCCAAGGATGAAAATGTAAACAAGTCCTCAGACGAAGTTGGACACAAAACATTAGCAGGTGGGAGGAAGCCCAGCTTCACTGTACCTGGTTTGATAGTCCCATTCATCACCAGCAACTAACAAGTGCCTTAGCCTGGTGCTTCTGCCCAAACTGGCAGGAGTAAACACATCAGCACCTTCGACGCTTAACTGACCACACAATTATGCTTCAGAGGGGGCTGTCCATGGAGAGGAACAGGACAGCTGTCTTCCCTGCAGCTGCGGCAGTCCCATAGGCAGATTCAGGAAGAGTGTGGCTGAGGAGGTAGCGCTGCACAGAAGTCAGCTGCACAGCAGTGATTGGGAAGAGATGCAAAAAACCCACTTTATGGTATCAATGATAGTTTTATAAATATTTTCTTAAGAAAACTACAGTATCTTCATTATTTGATGTTTCTAAAAAGCCTGAAGACACTGTCAGGAGCTGAGCTTAAGCTGGTGGAGAAAATGGAGTAGCTGACCTCTCAAGGTCTCTGAAATACTATTTCTGATTCACAAACAGAGAAAAATGAATTCTGCCTGTGGAAGGAAAGCTTAAATTGTGAAGAAATTTACATAGAAGGGAAAGGATTTAAAGCTTTGCAGAAGGATTAAAGTTTGCTATGAGCTCCAGCGTAAAAGTAGTACTGTTAAGTGAAAACCTTTATACAGTTAAACAGCACCCTCATCCTTCAGAGAAATACCATTTGCAGATAAGAGACACAGGCTTCCAGATCAGAGCAAAGGTCACTTTCATGGTGAGTTTGAATGAAGATTTAGACTTGCCTTTGGATTTTCACTTGTTATTGTACCTTCCTGCTTCTCCATTTCACGGGGGATAATTTTTTTACAAGACTATTGCATTAAGAAAAGATGCTTGAAAAGGTGAAGGCAGCCCAGTGATAGTGCACAGAGCAATAGGAAGCTCTCAGAATCTGGAGTGAGTCGAAGGAATCTGAGCTGTGCACCAAGGAGAATAACATATCACTGAGATAAATTCCCTTGCTCACTCCAGGTAGCACAATCATCCTTCATTACACTCTCCAGCCCAAGTTTGCAAAATGAGTAGCAATTCCAGTTGCCTGCATTTCTGTCACTTTGGGCTGACCTAGATTCCAGGGAGTAAGGAGGGGGGTGTGAGGAGTGAACATCCAGACCTTAGAGTAAACCTCCTGGGATCAAACTTCTGAAAGTCTGGTGCAGAGCTATTTTGGGTTGAACAAACATAAAGCTGACACAGTAAAGAATGCTGCCACCAGGTAATTAAAGTTACATCTTTTTAGCTGGCCTAGAAGTTGGTCTCATACTGACTTCATCTATTGTGAAAGAAAAATAAAACCAAAGTCTATACAGGAATAGATGACCCTGCAGGTTACCTCAAGTGAGCCACACCAGAACCTGAGGCAACAGCACAAGTGAAAATAAGTTGTGTACCAAATACTTGTGTCACCTTTGTCTTCCCAGTTCAAATTACTTTTTTTTCTCATTTATTAACCCATGTATAACCATGTTTATTGGGAAAGCCTTCAACATGACACTGGAGCAAGGCTAAGTTGCAGCCATAATAAGATACTTTTCTCTGTGAGGCTCCTGTCAGATAAATCATGTTGTCCCTAGTTCAAAACTGTAAAAGATGAATCTGTCTGATTGTTGCCGCGATTCAAAATGCAGACTGTCCTCAAATTATGCTAAAGCTTTAAGGCTTTCCACAAAAGATCCATAGCATAATCTGAATATTCAAGTACTGGTAAACCTCTCTCAAATCTTTGCTGCATAGGAAATGTTAGGATCAGGGAACGTAGCCAACAATGCCAGACATCTCACACTCTCTTAAAGGGCTGCAGCAAGTCATGAGAATTCATGAGACGAGCTGTTTAAAAAAAATGTATTCTCTCTCTCATGTGAAAATTTTTCTTTTTCTTCACCGGCCTTCCCCCCACCCCCCAATCTTTAAATATTTGTTTCCCCTTGCTCCAAATATAGGTGTTGCTCATAGATCTGTGACATTTCCTTCAACAAAACCATTGATTTTTGCCAGGATAATCCATGATTTTGCTCCTTAAAAAAAACCCAAACCAAACCACTGTATTGGAATATGAATTTTCTGAATAAAATAGGTTTGGTCATAGTAAACAGAGAAGAACAGAACTGAGGCTGACTCTTCCTTTCCCTGTCTTCAGCTACTGCCTGGATTTGGGAACTTCACATTCTCCTGTACTTCTTTAAAAGAAAGGATAAAAATAGCCCTAATGAGCAGCTCTGTAACTACAAACAGCAAGTATTTCAGTCAGAAAAAAATGTCACTGTTAAGTTTTCAGTGGCTGTTATATATAACAGCAATTTAAAACATATAGTGTAAAAATGATGAAAGCTACCTTGACAGGGGTGCTTTTAAATCCGTAAGATTTATGGAAATATAAAATAAATATTTAGTATGTTGATTTTACATGTAGGAAGGAGTCAAATGCATGCCATTACCAACATCTACCCTCCCTCCCCCATCACTGTCTTCAAGGCAGTGAAAGATACCTCACTGTTGTATGTATTCTTTTATTCCTTTGTGCCTAGAGACACTCATATGCATCATTATTTAAGAATAAATAAAAAAATCCTGGTGCATTATTGAGTGGCATAGAAGAGTTCAAATGGAATTGAAAGCCTGTTCTTGTCACCAGGTACATTGTGTAGTAGGAGATGGTTTCAAATATTAAATAATGCTGGAGACAAGGGAACAAATATTCCTTGTGAATAGGTATGGAGTTAATTGAAGGTTGGCCTATTGTTCTACCACTGTAATCCAAAACACACCTGCAAGGGCTTCCTTCCTCTTGATTCACATGCACAACTATCAGGGGGGAGGGGAGGAAGGGGAATTAAAGAAAAGAAAGGAAGTAAAATGAAGGGAAGGGAGAGAAGATGAGAATAAGAGGGATCTTGTTTTTTTCCCCCTAATCTAAAAAGAGTCAGTCAAAGTAAAATGTATGTTGCAATATCGGGGGGGAGGGGGGGTGTGGGGAGAGGAAACAAGCTTAAGAGATTAAGTGCATAAATGGAATGGAATTTAGCCACATGCCATTACAGTCAGTAATAGAGATTTTTTTTTTCCTCCCCCAAACAAATATCACAAATAGAACCAAACAGTAAGGGATAATTTGGGGTGGTAGTTCTGAAGTCCTCTATTCAATGTCAAGAGAATGCATGAACAGTGATGCATGCTATCTGGCTGAGAAAAGGGAATTCTAAAGTAGGCTCCGTTCTTCATGGCCAGACAATTTCTTTTTTGTGTTCTGCCAGAACTCTAATTGTAAAGCCCCTTTCAATTGCACCAATCAGCCATGTCTTTCAAGTTGGCTCCCCCCATTCTATTATTCAGCTGACAAGCTGTTATAAAAAGAGAGATTTTTCCACATAGGCAGAAGCTATATGAAGATAAGTGACGCCAGCTACATTTAAATTTAAAAACCAGATTCTTTCATAAAATTTTAGGTTGCTGTCATTCACTTCTTATTTTATCAGCTGGCAACTGGAAACACTTTCTCCCCTTAAACAATAATAAAAGAAGATAAGCTAGTGAAATACCTCTGAGTAGGAGTACAGACAAAACAGAGTGTTGTAAGAAAAGAACAGATTTTAACCAGCCCAGAATAAAAGGACTGTAGAATATTTCACACCATGGAAAAAAGTGACTGCCCAATCCTAGAGAAAAAGATATCACGTTTTCCTGATTGATAAAAAGCTGATGCTTCTGAGACTGATATTGCAGCCAAATAATGGCCACATAATCCACATCTGAATAAAAAAAGATGCAGGGAAAAAAAAATGCTGGGTGTGACATGTTTATTTTGGTTGGATGAAGTCATATCATACCTTTGTTACAAAGGTGTCTGAATTTTCTGAAGCCAGATTCTTCTCTTACTCCAACTTAGTAAATGACTCATTTGATTTCAATGGTCTTATTTGAGATAGGCTCCAGCAAAGAACAAAACGCAAGCAGAAGCTGCCGGTGTGATTTACAACTTTGTGTGTGCGATATTCTTGCACAGGGTGTTCCTGGATTATGGACTGTCCAGAAAGGTTCGCCAGACAGAACTCTATGAAAATAAAAAAGGAAGATTAGGGCAAGTATCATCTCCTGTTTTCAAGCCTTCGAGGTAAGATGTGATGCTTCACACACCCTCAGGATATTCAAAAATGTGAGATTGTCTGTTCTGCTGACTTGAGAGAAAACATGCTGGGTTTTCTACATTAGTTTAATGGAGAAGAAAGGAAGTTAAATGGGAGTGACTGAAGATATTCCATAAATAAGAAGTAGCGGCAAAGTACATGGGAAAGTGTTTTCCAGAACAGAATTAATAAAATATATGGAAATGTAACTGTTGGACCTTTGCATGAAAAACAAGAAATGCATTGAAAGAAGAAAAAAGGTCTCCTCCAGTCTGGAAAGAGACCAAAATTCAGGCAGACCATTAGGAGAGACACATGTTAGACAGTATAGTTTCCATTATATGGTTGTCATATGCCCAGTCATAGCATGCAGATCAATGGAGTCAGGACAGTTGGAGAGTAATGAGGTATCATGGAGACCAACAGAACAAATGAAGACAAAATTCATAATAGAGACCAAGTTACAAAGAAGCTAATGAAGGCCATACCCCCAAAATGTATTCAGACAGGACAAATGTCCGCAATATTTTCACAAAAATCAGGATGAGAGGGGAGGAAGAGACATCAAAACAGTTCAAGGAACTCAGGTTTTAAGTACACTGGACAAATAGTTCAATCATAATATTCTCCAAACAAAATGCACGTTTCTTCTACCAAGAATATGCAATCCCACTATGCACCCCTTCAAAGGAGAAACTAAACCAGAAAAACCCTTAAAAATCCAAATGGAGCGAAAGAAAAGGTTTACACTCCTGCATTTACAGAGTTAGTTTGCTGAATGATGGTGAAGCCAAAGAGATATGAATGATTAATCCAAGACTCTAAAGTGGGTTAGTGCAGACTCAAGAGTTTAAGGTTCCTAGTGTGTCCTTTAACTACTAGACCTTAATTCTTTGACAAAGCTGTCACTATGAAATTAGCCAGAATAGTCCTGGTTCCTACCTTTTATTAAAAATTGGTTTCAAATATCTTTTTGTGACTCTCACCCCTTCATTTTATCCAAGCAGAATATGCATCTATCATGCAAGCTGTTATTGGATCAGACAGAGAAATAGAAAATTGTATTCTGTTGGTAAAAGACTCAAGTCAGATACATTAGAAATTGAAAAAACAACCAGTCATGATTGATTGACTAGTTATTCATGTGAACCCACTAGGAAATGCAACATCACTTTATCAGCATGCTCTCATTTCAGGAGTGCTATGGCTCCTTTAAGTGAGCTATTTTTCCCCGAGAGTATTTGTTTATTTTTTACCCATAATTTTCTTGTACTGAGTACTGAGCCCCAGCAGAAATTAGCCTGAAGGACTCCACAGCTCTATTTTGCTTCTCAGCATTTCCCAGAGGGCTGTTTTCTAGTTTCCACACAACTTTATGCATCAGTGAAGAGTCCAGGTGTCTGACTGGACTTGGGGATTTCATTAAATGGAGAAACTCCTGAAGAGTAGCTGGTTCAGCACGTCAGTCTCACCTTGACTAGAGAAGCCACTGACAGGACCTTGGGGACAAAAAACATGACCTCAGAAAGAGGAAAAAGCCTCCAGGTAAAAGGGTGTATTTTTTCAAGGCTTTTCTTTACTTGTCCTGCTCAACACAGTAGCATCCATTTAATGTCTGCCATTTTTTTTTAAGTTTTCCAACATTGTGAAACATCTTTATTTGCACTCATATTTCTATGTACTAGTGGCAGTTCAACATTCAGCATGTGCTGCACCACATCATGAAAGTTCCTTAGCAGGACTGCTGAAATAAAAAGGTACTGCAGTAGGTTGAATCTTGTCAGTACAC
Organism: Aleadryas rufinucha; assembly: GCA_013397815.1. Lineage (NCBI taxonomy): Eukaryota > Metazoa > Chordata > Aves > Passeriformes > Aleadryas > Aleadryas rufinucha. Next base: position 257,332 of record VZTH01006523.1, on the reverse strand, counting down.
CAGTTTGCATACACAGGATATCTTACGTTGATTAAAAGATCATAGAATCATAGCATGGTTTGGGTTGGAAGGGACCTTAAAGATCATCTTGTTCCAACCACCCTGCCATGGGCAGGGAATTTTCCACTAGACCAGGTTGTTTAAAGCTCCATCCATCCTGGCCTTGAACACTTCCAGGCACGGGGAGTCCACAGCCTCCCTGCGCACCTTGTTCCAGTGCCTCATTACCCTCACAGTAAAGAACACCTTCCTTATATCTGATTTAAACATACCCTCTTGCAGCTTAAAGCCATTACCCCTTGTCCTATCACTACATGTCCCTGTGAAACTTCCTCTCCAGCTCTCCTGTAAGCCCCCTTTGGGTACTGGAAGGTGCTGTAATGTCTCCCTGGAGCCTTCTCCAGGCTGAGCAGCCCCAGCTTTCTCAGTCTGTGTTCATAAGAGAGGAGCTCTAGCTTTCAGATCAGCTTCACCACCCTCCCTCTGGACTTTTTCCAACAGGTCCATGCCTTTCTTGTGTTGGGGGCCCTGGAGCTGGATGCAGCACTCGCAGTAGGGTTTTACAAGAGCAGAATAGAGGGGCAGAATCCCCTCCTTCACCCCCTGCCCATGGTGTGTTTGATGCAGCCCAGGACACGTTTGGTTTTCTGGGCTGCAAGCGCACTCTGCCGAGTCATATTGATCTTTTCATCCACAAATATCCTCAAGTCTTTCTCTCTAGGTCTAATCTCAATCCATTCTCTGCCCAGCATATGTTTGTGCTTGGGATTGTCTTGACCCAGGTGCAGGACCTTTCACTTGGCCTTGTTGAACTTCATGAGGTTTGCACAAGCCCATCTCTCAAGCCTGTCTAGGTCAGATGATGAGCAAGAAGATTTTTTCTGTTTGTGGATGCAAAACCACTAGGGAGAGGGAGGAAAATCTGTCTGTTAAAGGAAAGTAGACCAGAAATCAGAATAAAAATCTCAAAAGATGGAAAACTTCTTAATGAATTTGTTTTACACATCATTAAAATCAAATTTTTGTTTCTCTAGCTGTGGTTTTCTAGACCAGTCTTGCTAAAAAAAGCACAGCAAGGAGAGACACAGCACTGTCAAAATTCCTGAGCCTCATATCCTAGCTCATTCTATACCCACTCCTGTGGATGACAGGTGAGAGAGACTTTGGGGGATGGGTCTTGCCATTTTTGCAGATGAGCCCCCTCAGTGCAGCTTCACCCCAGCCTGGAGCCAGCAGGGCCAAGTGATCCCATCACAGAACCAGGGAGACACACTGCCCTTCCCCATTACTAAACTC
>VZTH01006523.1:159349-248874 GCA_013397815.1 Aleadryas rufinucha | reverse complement strand
TTTTTTTTTTTTTTTTTAATGCAAGGAAAAAAGAAAATCCCTTTTGCTCCCCAAAATGTACAGTCAGTATAAATTCACCAAGATTTCAAGATAAGATTCTCTCAAGCTTTTTCTAGAAAAATATTCTCTCAAGCTTTGTCGAGAAAAATAAAACAAACTCCACTTCCCTTCAAAGTCGAGGGCTTTGGACTGTCTTAACTTTCTTCATGCCAGAAGTTCCCAGTTTCCACTTGTGAAATGAAGGCAAACTCCAGCTAAAGGGTAAGGAAGTACAAAATACTTGCTAGACTCTTATGTCTATTTGATTTCTTGCCAAGAATGTTTTTCATTTTTGCTTTTCTCAAAAAACCCAACAAATTTTAAGTGAGATCCACAGAAACAGATCCTAGTAGAGGTGGACAGCATATCTCCAAATACGCCAAACTCTGTTAGATTTTACATATTCTGCATTTTGAGATAAAGTTTAAATGCTGACTTACAGCTTCAGGGTATTCTTGTTAATCTAAATTTCCATTTGATCTTAGCCGCGAGGCACATGCAAAGAATCCAAGCTTTTGAAAATAAAATATTTTCTAAATATCTCTGGCATTTATTTCAATTTAATTTTAGCTGGTGGAGCATTTCCAGCAGTTCTGCATGACCTTTTGGAAATTGGATGGAAGTTCATAGAACTCCTCAGATGAAGGGGTAAAACCACTGCATTGATGACTTTTCCCATTACCAGACAATTCCTTCAGGGATGTGGCTGTGGTGAACCTGTGCCATGGCTATGCAAACATGCTAAACCTGACAAATCTGTTCAAAGGACAAGCTTTACTCCCTTGGTTATTATCACCACATTCCTCACTCATTTTTTCTAGAAAACTTTGTTCTTGTTCAGATTGAAAAGTGCCATTCTAAAAGCAATACTACCTTGTACATCATGCTGCAATACAGCTTCATTTTTCAATGTCTTCTGATAATTCTCATGATTTTCATGTTTGTGACAAGAACAATGTTGTGAAGAATATAAGTAGGAGTTGGTTATCCAACTAAAGTCAGAATTATGACTTTTAAGGTGAAAGCAAAATTCAGAGAATAATGTACTCCAATTAAGGATAATTTCTATCCTGGATTCTAAAAGAGAAATATTACATGCTACTGGTAAAGTACTATATTAGTTGAAACACATCTAGTGCATCAAACAGTAAACATGTACCTGGAGAACACTAAATGGGATACAGATATATAAAAAACTCCGGGAGAAATTAGTTAGACAGGTATAAAACAAGAAAAAAAGACTGCAGAGTAGAAAAACATTTTCAAAAGCAGATTGGACGCTGGGGCAAACTGGAGGCAGAGTAAACCGCAACAGTTCTTCGGTTTACCAAAAACTAACCTGGTTGCTTTCTAGTAGACACCAACACAAGGAACAGTTTTCGCCCCTGTGAGTGGTGCCTCACTCTGCCTAGCACTGGCACTCCTCTGATCAATTAGCAAAGCATTTCAACTCACCTACCTGGCACTTAACTCCTTTCTAGAGTATTGAGAAAAAATTAGACTGTGAATTTAGCAAACTGAGTCAGCTGGTTCTTCAGCCAGATGCATCAGAGATGAAGCAAGCAGCAAGAGTGTGCAACTGCAAAAGGAAAGCAAAGCAGGATGCCAAGTATTCTGTAGCCACAAACCTGAGACAAAACACCTGATTTCATAGAGTGGGGGAAAAGGCAGAATAGATCTAATCTCACTGGGTTTCAATAAAATATTTGATATGCAAAATTAGTTCAAAGGAAAAATAGCACATGAGTTAACAGGCAGATAATGAATATGAAAGTGAGGAGACAGCAAAGGTTGCAATTCAGCTGGCTGGGCTGGTTTCAAAAGCACACATAGTTAGGGGAAGGAATATCTTTTCATCACTGCATGCACAGCTCTTCAGGCTGTTCTTCCAATGGTGGTTGTTACTTTGACCAAGGCAAGCCTCCAGGTGACAATGGAACTGCTCATAAGGGTAATTGGCAAACCAGGAAGATGTGAAGCATTTCTCTTAGCCAGGACAAGGTTTCTGTAGCTGCCACAGGAGCTGCAGAAAAGAGTATATGTTCAGGGAGTCCCTGAGAGAGCCTATTTGGCTTTAAATGAATAGGCTAAAAGGGGCTGGACTAGCTTACAGTTCTTTTTCCATAATGCCATGTCTATGCATTACAGAAGATCTTGATAATCTAATTTGAGCCATTTTCTTCAAGAGAACTCAACCTTAATAAACTTGGAGTACATTACTTTATCTGTTCTATCGATTTTTTTCTTTACCTCCTGTACCCTTCCTTACATGTCCATTGACCACCATGTGATCTTTAACTCATATATTGCTGAAAATTTGTGGGCAGAGCGTAGAAACAAAGTCACAGGAAAAAATAAAACAACAACCAGTGAGCTGAGAAGTCTCTGTCTAATACAGCTGTACAGTATAAGCTTGTTACTTAAGAGCAAGTCCGGTATGACTGTGAGCACAGTTCTTCCACAACACTGAAGTTTGTTAGCTCATGGCAGAGAAATATCTCCTTCTCAGATGATTATCCAGATTTAGAAAGACATGTTATTGATGTTTTTTTTGCATTATCTGTTTGATGCTGTATTTGACACCAGTAGCCTCATTTCAAAGTATGCTCTTATTCCTGAGAGCACAAACACACTCCCCACTGGGAGTTCCTCTCTGTTTCTGTCAGTGCTCTTCTGGATGTGGAGGCCAAGGCTTTGGGGAAGCCCTTTGCCTTTGTTTGCACCAACATTGATTATGAGCATATGCATCCAAAGACCCTTCTCTTGAAGAAATTATCTATATCAATCCCCCTGTAGAGCTCAAGTGATGAGCTACAACATTGGAGGTGGTAAGTTATTTTAACCTTCTGGTTCCTAAAATAAGGTTTTGCTATATGAAGCCACAGTGTTGCCAAGGGCCTTAAAGAAAATTCTGTTGTGGCACTTAATTTGCTCAACTGTGATGAGCCACACTTGATGAACCCAACTGTGCCACTGGCAAAAAGTGCAATGGCGTGGGAAGAAGGATCAGCAGGAGAAATATTTGAAAATCCTATCTATATGTAAGACCAAGAATCAATTTTCTTACCGAAACCTGAGCTTCTCAAGCAACAGAACCTGTGTGGAAACAAGCTGCATGTGTAGCCTGATTCAAAAATCTCAAACTAGACAGACACTGACAATTTGCCTGAAGGATTCCATGGGTCTATTTTGCTTCTCAGCACTTCCCAGAGGGCTGTGTATGTGATTCTATGATTGGTCCTGACATTCAGTCAGGAGAAAGTTGTCATGCAAGATATACCATAATTCAGACCTTAAGTTCCTTGCTGAGTTTTTTTAAGGAATCTCAGATTTTCTTATCCAAAGGACTATCTTTAAATGCAATAAAGTCCTTCTTAGTGAGCCAAGAATCATAAATATTCAAAAGCCTCCGTTTGAACATTACATGTAATTGACGTTACAGAAATCTGTTTCCTCTGGCATGACATCAGAGATTGTCAGATTGGGAAATCAAGAGGATGAGCATCACACTTGCCAACTTTTCCTGCTAATCTGTGTTGAAATTTTTTCTTAACAAATCCCAGCAACACCAACCCTTCCCCAATCCCACCACAATCTCTAGGAAGTGAAAGGCTGTTGGCCCACATCTGTGTACTCCCTAAGGAGCAGGCAGCTATTGTTAAAGGTTTTTTTTCACTGCTTATAGTCCTGTTTCTTACATTCTGCTTTAGGGTCACCAGTTAGGCCATAAGACTGTGGAAACAGGCATACTGCCAGTTCTATATAGCAATATACAATTGGATTATTTCTACCCTCTTCCACCAAGGAGAAGAAAATTAAGGGAAGTTAGATGTTCTCTTTTGAGTCAGCTTACTGACATTCCTCATCGCTGTTTTGTCTGTGTTTATAATTAATGAGGTAACAGAGGATTTCCACTAAAAACTCATAGAAGTTGAACTATCAGTCTCTGTAATTTCTGTGAGCAACACCTGCAACAGCAAGGCTGCAGCTGAAGAGGTGCACACCAAAAAGTACGTCTACTGTGGCTCATAGCAATCTGCCTGCACAACACAGATACAACCAATTCTCCAAAAAATGGAGGCTTCCTTCCTGCTGTTAAACAAAACTTTCAGAAATGACAGCACTGCACAAGGTCTGCTACCCTGGTGCCCAGCCCTGCAGATCACTCCCCCAAGAAATCCCACCTTTTTCTTTATCCCCTCCTCAGTGTTTTGCATTAACCTCTGGGCGCTGCAGTATCTCTACCACCAGCCATACCATAGTGTTAACCCTGCTGCCCCTTTTCCCAGCATGACCCTGCTCTGTCTCTCACAGGAATGTAAGGAAGAGAGATCTTTTTCTCACCAACCTGCATCCCAGAGAGGCAGAGGTGAGCCCATTGCAGTAAGAGCCAGAGAATCCTATGGGAAACGCATCACTTTCCTCTGGGCTCTTCCCTTCCTGAGAGCTGGAAGAGGGAGTCAGATAAAATATTTTCAGTGAGGGAAGAAGTTATGAATACATATATTTAAAAAAACCCAAAAAACCCCAACAACTTGTCCAACAAACACCTGTTTACTCCCTAACAGAAGTTAAACATTATAACCTTCTGCATCCATATCCATGTAACCACTTTTTGAACCCCAAAAACCTTGCTACTCTTCTACCTATTACAAGCACAGCTTGGCTACAATAAGTTTTGCAAAACACTTAGAGAGAGCAAGTTTTTCTCTATAAAAGTGAGCTAATACAGCCCGACTAGACATGGCTGGAGCACACAAAGCTGCAAATTAGAAGACCTTTGGCAGTCCTGTGTGCTTGAGCTTACTGCAATAACATTACAGTGCCATGGCAGGTACTTAGAATGGCTTGAACTCTCCCAACTGCAAAACTAGCAGATGATGACTTAGTTGCTTTTCCTTGAGCCTCATCAGGTAGCCACACTTGGACCACCATACTGCTAAGTGGGATGAAAAAGGATAAATAACTTAATACAGAGCATTTCAACTACTGAGCTGAGAGACAGTAAATAATTTTGCTCTAAAAATAGCATTGATTTTTCTATACACTAAGTACAACTGATAAAAAAAGCCTAGCTATATACGTTTATTTTAAAGAATGTACTTCATACATGATTACAAAAACATTTCCTTGCAGCTGTAATATTTATTTGACAAATAAAATTATTCTTTTCATTATCTCCAAAATGTTCAGAACAAGTAGAAAGTCCTCCTGAAACCTGAAAAAAGTCAGATATTCTTTTGACATCATAATGTGTTATAGCCCCACAACTTGCATTAAAGCAATAAAAGCCCACAGGATCCAAAGCTATCAACAGGAATTCCTGCATCTACTATGCTGTGCACCCAGCTCTGTACAGAATACAGCAGCTGCATAAGGAAACTCAGCACCGCTACCCAGCAGGAACACCAGGCATGAAAGATACTTTGCCAAATGCTGCTGAAAGAGGAAAAAAAAGCACAAAACAGCAACAAAAATCAAACAAAAATCCCCACAAACACAAATATTTGTTATCTCCTGTAATGGGATTTTGGCCTGATCTCCAGCTGCAGATTACCAATATTGCTTTAAATAACAAGCCTTAAAAAATTAGCTAAATTTTCACAAAGCAAACCAAAAGCTTCAGGTACTTAAAATAAAATAATAAAAGAATCTATTCCCCCATTCATATCAACACTGAGCAAGAACAAATTCAAAGGACAATAGACACCATTCCATCCACCTGTGCTTAGTCAAGACCATCTGCAACATCTACATTCCCTTCATAGCCTCCAAATCCCTCAATTTGCTATCAGTGGTTACTTAAATCTTTCATCTGGGGGCTACACATTCATTCTTCACACCTGGATGCTGCCTCTCACGTTATTAAGAGGTCACACGAATTTTCATTGACTACTTACTCAACAAGGGTAAAAATAACAGAATATGGCCTAAAGCAAACATACATTAACTGAGTACTTAATCCTCATCTTGTTTGCTAATGCTTATTGTGATGGCTTCTGTTACATATTCATGAAATATGAAGCAGTAATAGTACACACATTGTACTAACCAGCAAATAAAGATGCAAAATGAAAACATCTTTACTGGGGGAAAAAAAAACTGAAACAAAAACACAAAACCTAACCAAAACCCAAAACCCAGCAATGAAGACAGCTGAAAAATCTTTGTCCTTGTTGGCACATTATCAGTGACAAATTTCAAAGCATCAAGAATTACTTAAATTCCCAGCTGTTAGAGCAGAAAAGCGCATGAGACCAGCAGAAGATTAATAAAAGTTAGAACAGGATTACACAAAAGAAAAAATGCAAAGTCAGAATGGGATATGTGCCAATAAGAACAAAATTAGAGTAATTATTTGGATAGGTTACAGGGCAGAGATAAAAACGATAAATTCTCAGAAAACCGGATTACTGAGGAAGCTATTTGAAATTAAAAAGCAACATAAATCAAAACAGTATGAATGACATTTGGACAATATTATTTGACTGATTAAATTAACTTTTAGTTATTAGAATAGTGTGGTAAGAAAAACAGATATAGTAACTATAAAGTACTTGTACAGCCGTAACAGAACACTACAACTGATGAGCCTGATGTGAATTTCTTCCTTTATTTGAGCTGTTTATTATTGCTATAATGCTTTTCTTTATGTTATTATTTAAGAAAATGTTCTGAAATTATTCCAGTTTTGATGGTAAATGTGCTTATACCTTGATCATTGTTGAAATTATTTGCCTAAGCCAATTCAGCTGAATATTGAATTAATTTACACTAAAATTGCTTTGTATAAGATACCAGTATATTCCCATTTATATTTCATAGAAGCTATATTTGCAAGAATTTTGGCTTTTAAATTAATTATAGAGAATATGAACAATCAACAATTTTGTCTCTAATAAATATAAATATTTGCATCTCAAACCATTTTAATTTATTCATGTTAAAAGAGTATCACATAAATTATCAATTCAACCAATGCCAACCACACACTTCAGATCCTGAATAAGAAATAACCATAACTGGTTTTGAGCCTTCAGTAGCCAGTGAATTATTGGCAAATTATTTTTGAAGAATAAATAGTTTAAAACCAATTGTAGAGTGCTCAGAGATAATTCACAAACATAAAGAAACCTAATTTGTCATTATCGAATTTTTCCTCCAACTTTTTCTGTCAGCTTTAGTTAATGTGAAGCAGTAATGAGCAAGAATGAGATTTGTAATATTGTCTTTCTCCTGTGCAAATTAGACAGATGCCAAAATGTTTCAGCTTTTTATTCACCTCCAATCCCGCTCTTTGATATGGAGGCAAAAGGTCAGAATAATTCTGACTGCTAATGACCTCTGGGATATGAAACAGACATAACTAGAGCAATCTCTAACCTAGAGAGGACAGGTAGCTAAGTGACAGCAGGAGAGCAGCAGCTGACCCCACTGGTGGGCAGCCTAACAAGAGGGCTCATGCTTCAGCTAAGAAAAAGGATCAGAGTGGGAGATTTTCCTAAAATCATCACCAGAGACACAAGATTCTGTATGAGGTAGTTCACTTGTCATGATGCTTCTGTGCTTATCATCAGTACATGATGGGTTCTTTATTGGGACCAGTGTTTTGATAGTGCTTGGAGGACTAGTACTGTGGCTATTTTTACTTTTGTTACTAATTTTTGAGGTGTATAAATAATTTTTCTTCTGTTGCAGATAAAGAGAGAACATGTTTCTGCCCCAAGGGGAATTCAAGTCCTCGGATTAAACTGGGCAGGCCCAGTACAGACTGGAGGCCACAGGAGAAATCCTTGTGGGCAAAGAGGAAGGTCAGATTCTGCTCCTTGCACGCAGGCAAGCAGAGGGACTGTGGTGCTCGTCACAGATTTCCAGGCTGGTGGGCTGGGCAGGGCAGGAGGGGAGGCCACATCTGCCTTCCCCTGTGCACCCATTCCAGGCTGCTGCCCTGGTCTCATCTAGGTATTTATCTGTCTATCTACAAATATATCAATAATAAATAGGAGATAAGTGGATGATGGTTATGACCATTAAAACAGGTTGGGGTTTTTTTGCATTACACGACTGTGTGGTTATTCCTTGACAGCAGTTCTCAACACAACAGTATTTGTGGTGCTAAGGAGCAAACTCCTGTGGACACTCATCCTTTTAGGGGAAGGATGACAGGTGCAAAGTCAAAGACAATGGCTCATTGAGCTGATGCAAAGTCTGCAGCTATCTCAAACTGAGTCACTATTGCTGTAAAGTGTGAAGGTTGCAAGGATTACATAGTAAAGGGAGTAGAGCAGCTCTGAATATAAGAGTATTTTTGCTTTTACAGGAAACAATTTCATCAACTAGATATAAATGCTAAATACAGTAATTGTGAAAAAAAAAAATCCCTCTCCATTCATGTTGGTTTTTTCTTTATGAAATAAATCTTTTGGAATCTCATTAAATCATATGAACTGCTGCACCAAGTTGTTATGGCAACTGGAATTTTAAAAGTAAATTAATTTTGCCATAAGATATTATTAAGACCAGGTAAGAATGGCCTTGAATAATAATACCTCCTTTCTGTTTGGAGAGGATATGCTATCTCAAACCTTAACACTGGTTTTTACTTAAGCCAACACGTTATTACTATATCAATGATCTTTAGAACAAATGCAAAATAAATTACTTCATTTTTGCTATAAATTCTTGAATTAGACCTTCTCACCAGGAGCATCATCTTATAATAGTAAGGATTCTATGATGCTTATGCAGTTTGTGACATGTCTAGTAAAAGCAAACAAGATCAGTTTTCCAAACTGGCATCAACCTAGAGCAAAGCTGCCGATTTCACTGTTAGTGCAAGTGAGAAAAAAACCCCAAAACCAACAAAACAACAGGTTTTAGTTTTTAAAAGTTGGATTTTATCCCGTAGTGTAAAAAAATCTGTCCAGTCCTTGGTCTGTTCCAGAGTGTTGGCTGCATCCACCTACTGACATTGGATTTGCACCTCCCTTACTTGGGTAGTATAATACTTTCTCAAACCAATACTCTCCTAGGAACTGCTGGAGTAAAATGAGGGCAGCAATGTAATCCCAGTTAATAATGCAGATAATGTAACAGGCCTGCTGTAATTTTAATTTTGTAGGATGTTGCAGCCTGCCCAGAGACAGTAACTCTTCCAGAAGTAAGTGATGATTCTGACTACTGCATGTAGGATGTGGATGTGCCACCAGAAAGGACACAGCCTGACCCTCAGATCCAGGCTGGTGTCTCAGTTCTGCAGTGGTCACACCAACCTCCTCTCTGTCTAAAAGAATCCTGGTTTGATGCATTCATGCTCCTTGCCTCTTACTCCTGCCATTTGTAAGGACAGAACACACCTGCGATGGGATCATGAAACAGATTCTGTGAAATTTAGAATACATACTTTTTTTTAATATTTCTTTTTAAATAGGACTGATATTTTGATTAACCTGCTGTGGGGCAGAAATACAGAAAGAACTGACCTGCCCCCAAAGGCTGGACAATGTCTTGAGAGCTCGTCTCTTGTGAATAAATGAGAGAAGCAAGCACCTCCAAAGAACAATCATGAATGCCACATTATACAATTGCTGCTTTAGTCAAGTGCTCTGAATCACTGAAAATCACAATCAAAGATATGCCCAAAACTTCTAGACAACAATTCTTCCTTCATACTCACTGCCCATCAGTTCCTTTTTGACGTATATAGCACTCCTAGGAGCATTACAGGGACAAATACTTTAGACATTTTAAGTTGCTGAGATACTGTGATAGTGAAGAGAAAATATTATAGGGCATGGTGTTTTGTTTTGCAAATGGCTGAGGCAGACAATGGAGAGAATGCTCCAAATCACTGAACAGGGAAGTTGTTCCATAATTAGGAAAAAGGATGGCGTTGTGCCTTCTCCACCCTGGAACATTCTGATATGGGTTCCCATTAGCTTCCTCAGATGTACTACGTCTAATTTTGTCCTCTCAGGTTTTAATTATTTTAAATTCTGTCCCACAGATGGAATAATTTAGCTTCTGGGTTTTTTATTTCTTTTTGTCATCTGAAATATTGGAGTTTAACCACAGCTGGAAATAGGCTGTGAGTTGATGTCTGGTGCTCTGATTGACATTAGATCCCCTCAGATTTTGGGATTAAAGCAATCACCACTTTGGGTGGAAGGAAAGAATATCTCCCTTGGGTTAGAAAGGTGGAGACTGGTGCTTTTCTCTTTGTCTTCCTTTGCAGCGGGAATAGGACTTCCTTCTCAGCATCATCTGGAAGACTTCTTTAGTAAAATAGATACTGGTAAAGCTCTTAATTCTGCCTCATCTCCTTCTCTAGCTGGAAATTTAGTCTTTTAACTCAAGGATAATATCTCCTATAGGCTGATGGTTAATATTTGGTCCATGATGTTAGTGCTGTGTTGAGCAGAAGAGGAACCTTGTAAAGCTGACGTTGACTGAAGTTACTTCTTTCCGTTCCAAGGAAGTGGACTCAGAGGCTGCAAGGCACTATCCAGACCAGTGCTCATATGTCCCATTTGGTGATAGAAAAATGTTTAATATCACATTAAGTTAGTATTTTGTCATTGGAGATGTTTATGGATTGTGATCTTTCAGCTAAAATATTAACATAGATGTCCTGAATATTTTTAACAGGAACTTTGACATTGAGTTGCTCAGCTTGATTTCAAGGTTTAGATGCTTATTATAAGTTTCTAGAAACTGAACCTGGAAATAACCTAAAATTAATACTCTGGCATAAGAAAACTCTTAACTTCATGCTATTGTAGTCTTCATAAATGATTCACTTGATGTTTAATTTCATTTCAATGAATGTTCAGTAATGAAGTTTATGCACTTGAAAAGGAAATGTGGCATAAGGTAAACAGATTGTTGCAAAAGAAATTATTCCAGGTCTGGTCTAACTCTCATTAAAATCAGTGGAAACTTTCCAAATAGAAGTAGGATGAGCCCACAATAGCATAAATCCAGACCGACTTTGGTGGACCTACTTTGGATTCACACGAGTAAAAGTGAGACTGGAACATTATTCCCGGTGTTTAGCAGCTGCAGTACAAAGCAGGCACTGATGTTGCACCTTAGGTGGAGTTTTTCCCCGTCACAGTGATTCACAGATATCCTACTTAGTCACTGAGGGACCTCATCATCAGTGCAAACACACTTTCCCCAGTGCTTGCTTAGGCTGTCAGCATGGCAGTGACTAATTTCCTTTGTGAGTCTGGGTCTTGCTGCTGTCAGGAGGCAAGGGTGGAAAACCAGCAAAATTATAGAAGTTAACTTTTGCACACATAATGAGTAATAAATACAAAAGATTGAACTCCACAGAAAGTGGTTACTTGGGGAAACTCTGGTGAATCCCACTTTACCATTGGAAAAACAATCTACCAAAAAATAACCCAGCAAAACTATATGGGAGAAAATTTATTACATGTTTTAAGCAGGAAGCAATAAAGCAAAAAATATAAATAGAGTAGATAAGCAAAGAACAGTCTCAGTCTAACCACAGCACTTCAGTAAATCCGATTAGGCAACTATTTTCACTTTGAAGCAACTGAGTGTTATAAAAACATTCAAGTTTTATTGAAGGTGAACAGGACTTGGGCTTTTAGATTAGTCAGTATTTCTCAGAAATTCCACCCACCAGGCTTACCTTGGAAAAGATTTAAAGTTTTGCATGGAGTCCTATAAATCAAGGGAAACTCAGAATAATGTAGAACTTCATCACACCCCAAGAGAAATTGTCTTAGGTGTCCCCACACAAAGAGACTTGGAGGAAAGGCTTAACGTATAAACGCTCTCAAAAACTTCTTCATACATATATTTAACCGTGATGTTACAATTAAACTCATGAAACTTAGTTTTATGCCTGCAAACAGCATGTTCAGCACTCAAACATGACAGCAGAAAGTCAAGTCAGTGCACTGTTTTGATTTTCTCTGGTATTCTTGGAAGTAAGCTGTTTCAGACCCAGCATCATTTTCCTAACTCCAGAAATGTAATGGACTGCCTACATATGCAACCTTGTTTCTATGGTTTCTCCTTAACAGTAACAGAGAGAGGGTTAATTGCATATCTCCCTATTTTCCATTTGCTGCACAAACAAATGGTTAGATAGCGATAGCAGGGTGCCCTATGCTCCTGGGAGGGGTTCCACAAATAAGCACCCGCATGAATGTTGGATGAGTTCATGCTGAAGTTAAATATGTAAGGAAATATATTATTATATCATGAGAACTACCACCTGGAACTTATCATTCTAGGAATTTCACTCTATTCCATGTATTTCATGTAAAAGGTATGATATGGGGCTTTGCTTATATACTTAATAGTTTAGTAGAAAATCTAAAATCTCTCAGTGGAGTGGAAAACATCAGAAATTTGAAAGTCCCACTATAAGAATTAGCACAAGGGGCTTTTGCAAAAAGCAATATGTTCATATACACATTTAAAGTAAAAAGCATGACCACAAATTCAAATGTTGAATTTAACAGGCATTAATATAATCTAATCTACTGATAGTGAATATTTATTAACTTGCTCTTATCTTGTTTAGCTACAGAAATGTTTTCCTCTGGGTTGGGTGAAATTGCTTTTTTGAGACCTGGTATTATCCAACACCTTTTATACACTACCTGCTCAACACTGATGTTGAAATTTCTTTAGGTTTTCATTAAAACACCGTGATATGGCCTTGCAGATGATTTTATACTGGGACAATACCTTCAGTCGTATTTGTCTTTCCATGGCTGGGTGGTTTATATTCCTTCAGTATCTACTAAACATGTCCATGAGATTCATGCTTTGCCAATTTTCGTACGTTCCTGTCTCATGTTCATAAATGTGGTATGCATGAATCACCAAAGATTACAATCTACAACAAAGATTTCTTTATTCAGAACATGCATCTGCTCCCAAGGACATGAATTCTTCAAGGAAAACAGTCTGAACCTGAGACACTCACTGAGTTGTATTGGTTGTAGGAGGTCTTAGCCTCTGCCACTCATCTTGGTTGTTCATTCCACATATATAATCCTTATAAATAAAGAATTTACTAGAATTAGACTATAAGTAATTTAGATGCAAGAAAACTGCTTGTGTGCTGTAAAAGTCAGATTGTATGAGCAAAAAATGACTGGCTTAGATGCCAGGCCTTTATTGTACAGCACATACAGGGATGTCAAGTTCTTCCACAGGGGTTCACAGCTGCTAACACAATGAGCCAGCCTGCCTGAAGTCCAGAAGAAAGCATGTATTTCAGAATACATTTCCTGCTTGGACCTAGTGCTTATCTGATAGTTGCAGCTGGCTGTCTTTAAGATACTGGGAATCAGTGTCATGTCAGGGCTTAGATGGCATTCCTTTTAACAGTGCACTGGCAGAAGTGTTGCCTAAGTAAGTTTCAAACGTGGTAAGAATACTTTCCCAAAGAATGCAACACCCTTAGCTGAGTCCCTAATTTAAGAGATTAAATGAACATCATCTCTTTTGAGGGGTTGGGTCATTTGAGAGACCTAAGAGATCAGGAAGAAGGGAGTCTGACTTCACCCTGGCAGCTGATGGTTTCAGGATACTTCTGGAAGCTCATACTCCCTGGATGCACACCACTGTTTTCCCACAAACATTGTCACCTGGAGATTTCTTACTCTTCTATGTATGGAATTCTGGGTTTCCCCCTGGAGGGCACCTCAGGATGTATCTGAGCTATAGCCTCCATAATGGCTGAGCTAATTTAGACCTCTCCAAATGGCTTCAAATTTGCTGGCTCATAGATAATGGTGAGAGTGGAGCCACAGCAGCAGCAGGTAACTGTTTGGGAGTTGTAAAAAAATCCAGGAAGAAAAGCAGATACTGAGGAAGTTACTCTGTTTTAAACCAAGATTAATTAGTATCTGACCCACTGTTGTAAAGGATAGGATTCAGCAGTGCTGTCCATAGCAGAGCTCAATCCTAGACACCCTCATGTGGTCTGGGACACCTCCTGCTCTTCCAGGTATTACCCCTACAGTTATGCCTAACCTGACACTCTTGTCAGAAGGACAGTAAAGTCCCCTTATGAGACTTGCACAATATGGTTGTGTAGTTAGGTAGATAAAAAGAAAAACTGGAAGACAATAATTAAAAACAGGAAGCAGAACACCAGGGGACCAGAAGGATCACAATTATAAATACGTGCTGCTGTGGGCAGGGAGACAGCACTTCAGAGAGAGACAGAGACCACAATCATTTGGTAAAATTGAAGAACAAAGCATATAGGACCTGCCACATTAGCTGAAATAACAGATGCCCAATTTTAATCATCTGGAAGATGACGACAAGTTCTTGATAATAGTATAAAAATAGAAGATATAATTAGAAATACCTTTTTTACTTTCTTTTTCTTGTCTGTTTGGCATAATTTAGAAGGGACTTTTGAATATCCATGTTTATATAAAAAAATTATATCGTAAATCTTATCTTTTTACCAGGATGTACAAACATAATGCAAATGGGGACAGTAGACTACCAAAGACACTTCAACTCAATTCCTCAACCTGGAAAAAAAATACTAAATCACAACTGATTTACATCAGCTGAAGAGTCAGCCCTTTGGAAGGGAAGAGACTAACAGGGTAATTAATGGCCCCAGCTGTGGGTTCTATGTATTAATTGATGAAACCTTTCATACCACAAGAATTTTTCATTTTGGATGTACTCATACTTGTGCTTTTTAATTAATTAGAAAATGGAGAGATGGAATCTTCTGGTTTGTTATCAGCTGAATTAATTCAGAAAGCCTTTTGGTTTGGGTTGTTGATTTTTTTTTTCTGACACCCCCACTCTGAAAAAAATGTGTTTCTATTCCTGGTTGAACTATAGGTAGAGTTTTTGATGTTACAGAATGCTTCTGACATACACAAGAAAACAAACTTGTAGAAAATGCAAGGTCGTATGTGTTGGCAATTCAAAATGCAAGGTCATATGTATTAGTAATTCAAAATGTTTCAGCATTTTCAGTTGCTAAGTTATTATCTAGCTTGGAGGAATTTTTGAATTGTTGGAAGTCGTTACTTGATTGGATAATTGTCTATTACTGTTTAATTTTAATGTAGTCACACTGGAGGTAATCAAATACGCTTCAGGAAGGTGGGTAGAAAGAAGGCAGGAAAAGAAGCATAAGAAAAGAAAACCCCACCACAAACTTTTACTTTTAATATTCCACATGAGACTATGGCCCATGGGAGCTAAACATAGTACATGGTCATATTATTAAGAATTGTATCACAATGTGTTGGTGCTGAGGACTGCACTTAAACCTTGCCTGTACAACTTCAGCTCGTCATTTAGTGACTTTGGAGTATCGCACTTCTACATATGCATAGGATTGATGTGAGCGTGGAAGGTTAAAGTTATTATCATCTCCATGCCTGTTCTGTCCAAGGAGATAAATGAAAAAACAATACCATGCAATTACATCTTTCCCCTATGTGCCAGGCTTTTGAGAAGCCTGTCAGGCAGGCTGTGAAATAACATATCCATGGAAAATCTCAGCCCCCAGGGAGATCTCCTTAAGTGATCAGCCGGGATAGGGAGGAAGGGTAAACAAAGATCTTCCACTCCCTGCTTTATAGCTTAACCATTCCTAAGCTTATAGACATGTGTGTTCAAAAGACATAAGGAAGCTTTTTAGGTAATGGAAATGTCTTCTCCTCTATTTAGTATTGGGACAATCAAGAAAGATGAGGTAAGCCAGTAGTGTAAGCAGAAATGGAAGCCAAACCCTAGTATAGTCCTCAATTCACAAAGTCTTTGCTTATCTAAATATTTATTTACACAATTAAGTAACCAGAATATATTTTCCCTTATTTTTTTTAGTGTGAGTTGTATTCTTTTTATGTCACTTTGTTTAAATAAAATAATAGAGTCCTCTATATCTCAAGAAAAATCTAAAATAGTAGTTTGGGGTCTGTTTGACACCAAAATGTACCTAATATTGTGCTCATTGCTCTTCACATCTATAATACCTGTCATGGCAAAAATTTTATTTTGTATTTTCATATTCCAAGTTTTATGAAGAGTTTGTGTTTTCTGCTAAGCATAACATGTCACAGTAATTTAACTTAGTACTAATAAAAATAAGGGTATACGTATATATAACAAATAACTGGTGTTTTACCATTACTATTCAAAGCCTTGGACATTGATGGGGGAGGGTTCCTCTCCTTCAAAAAAAGTAGACTTAAAAGCATCTTTTAACAAGTTGGTAAAAGGGATTTGTTGAAAGAATGAAGTTAAAATATTCAGAATAATTCTCTATTATATGTAAGTGATAAAAAACCTTGAAAAAAATCTATGATTTTATCAAAGTTGGGGAAGAATTCAGTTGCATTTCATGACAATTTGTTAATCAACCATAATCAAGAGTGTTTCCTTTTTAATTTACTTTTTGTTAGCTGTCTTAGCCTGAGAAATGGGAATGTCAGCTAAAAAATAAATGAAGTCATGAAAATAAAATTAAAGTTAACTTGATAGTTTAAAATGAGTGTGGTACCATGATAAAAATGCAGAAAGACCTGAAGGAATATTTTGAACTTTTGTTAAACAATAAACTGGGTCTTACAAACCAGCTGAGTTGAGAGGTTTTTTGGCCAGGATGTTATTAATTCATTGCAGTCTGTGAATAAGAATTAAACAACAACTATAAAAAGGAGCCAAAACCTCAATGACCAACAGTGTTTATTTAATCATTAGTACGGTAGGTATTGTCCACAGGAGCAAGAAACATGGCTCAATAGGAGGAGAATTAATAGTTATTTAACATACAAAAGGATTACAGACCATTCAAGACACTGAAATGGAGAAAGACATATTAAGAAACATAAAAGTGATGAAAGAATCCTAATGTTGCAAACAGCAGATTTGTGCTGAGATCAGTTAGACTGAGTTTGCAGTTCCATTGTATTTTCTAATCTATTATTTATTTGGGATTCATTTTGCACTGTTCAGTTCTTCTACCCCTTGGGCTTCCCCCATCTAAATTAGATCTGTCTGACATGTCATCTGTTTAAAACCTCCACTGCAACATGGAAATAACTTTTTTTTTTCCCATGACAGAAATTAAAACAATACCATTTAAGGAAAGTGAAATTATCGTCCCTTCCAGGTCTCTTCATAACTATATAAGAAAATGGATCTTTTCAAATCTTGGAGTTGATTTTATATTTCAGAACTGTAAAAGATTTGGACTTGAATTCACTGTTCAAAATGCCCCATATTCAGATAGCTCAGATATGACTCCTACTCACTCTTCTGTTTAAATTTAAGTCTAGGACAGAGCTGAAATAAATTCTTAGTCCAGCTTCCTGACTGGCTGCAAACTGGAATGTCACCCAAGACTTCCATTGATGAGTAAGGTTTTGTAGACCATAAAAGTAAGATAAAGACCCATTTTGTATGCTCTAAGATATGTGCAGCCTTTCAGAGGTCTGAATGTTCATTTATTACATTTTTATTTAAGGCTTAAAGGAATTTGATGGCTGTTTTTATAGATCACATCTTGATATTTTACATAGTAGGTGTAAAGGCACATCCAAAATTGTCCTATGGAAAACATTAAAGAAAAATGGATCAAAAAAAGAAAAAAGAAGTAAATTCCTAACATCACTATAGGAAGTTGTTCTTATACAGGTTACAGATCTGGTAGGGCTGATGTTCCCTTTTTCCAAGATTACCAGCGTGATTTGAATATTTCCAGTCGCTCTTTCTGTAATATTGAAAGTGGGAAACAATTGTAGTTATAGAGGATCAGCTAATGAGCATACTAATGATCATGTTATTAAATTTTCAAAAGATATACCTAGGACTCCATTTGATAAGGCCAGAACAGTTATGAAAGAGGATCCGTGTTGACATTTGTAAGAAATCTCCTTTGTCTGATTAAGTTGGATGCTTGACACAGGTACTGACCTTATAAGAAGACCAGATGATGAATCCCTCCAGTCTGAACACTTAGAGCTCCCTATGCATGATCTTGTTTGCTTTCTGCCTCACTCACATTAGTTCTTTATCTCAGCAGGACAGGGCATACCACGTAGTTGATTGAAAATTGGAATAACCTCCTCTAATGGCAGGTGGTGCTGCTGTAACAATTAAAAACTTCTAAAACCCTGTTAGGCTTCCTTTGTCTCTTTGCATTTATCACAGTCCATAGGACTATGTTTGCTTGCACTGTGCATCCCTAACAGCTGTGCCAAGGGGTGACCCCATAGCTGCTGCATGGCTCAGGCTGACATCTCCTTTCCAGGAAGATGCCACCTGATTCTGCTACCACACCACCATGGGGCTTTGAACTCTTCAAATCTTGTAAACCAAGCAGCCCTGCCTGCAGGGAGGTGAGAGATTGTTTCCAGGCTATTTTTTTCTTCTCTGTTTTTTTTTATGAATGTTTTCACACCTGATAAACTAAAGGCTTGGTCCTGAAAGGGGATGAAGAGCATGGTTACATTCCAGTAGAGTTGATCCAGAGGACAGCTACTAAGTTGGACAAGGTTTGGAGAATCTCTCTTACGAGGAAAGGCTTGAGCTGGGCCTGTTCAGCCTCAAGAAGAGGCAACTGACATGGGACCTCATTAATGTGTACAAATATTTAAAGAGTGGGTGCCATGAAGATGGATTCAGGCTCTTCTCAGTGGTGCCAAGAAATAGAATGCAAGGCAATGGGTAGAAACTGATGCACAGGAAGCTCCACCTGAACATGAGGAAGAACTTCTACACAGTGCGGGTGACCATGCATTGGAACAGGTTGCCCAGAGAAGATGTGGCGTCTCCCTCACTGGAGATATTCAAAAACCATCTGAATGCAATCCTGTGCCATGTGCTCTGGGATGACCTTGCATAAGCAGAGAGGTTGGACCAGATGTCCATTGTGGTCCCTTCCAACCTGATCCATTCTGTGATGTGCTGTCCTTGAAACAAGAGAAATCTCCCACCCCTTCCTGTAAAGTGGCTGACCTTTGTGGAAATGAAACTTGCACTGGGCTTAACATGATCAGGCTTGGAACACTGAAAGGTTGTCTGAAAAGTTAAAGAAACAGTGATTTGCCTTCAGTGGATGTGCAAGTGGGGTACAGGCAGCTGAAGCTCTAGGCATGTTCAATGTATGTCTCGCATATCGCTGCACATATATCTCTGTGTCTTACAAAAATTAAAACAAGTCACTGCCAGTAACAACTGAAAGGAGTTAATTTCTCAGAGGAAAATATTCCCTTAACAAAGATTAAATATTGTTATTTATTTAATATGTATGAATAGAAAGTAAAACATACTCTCATGTGATAGTTGTCTATACTGTTGTGGTTTAACCTCAGGTGGCAATTATTTTGTTCATTTATTTTCTATGTCATCTTGGCACCTGCAAACAGGGCACTATTGCCCACAACATATGTCTGCAGAGATGTTTTTATTTTCCCGTTATTCTGGTTATGGGTTGGAGACAAAAGTATTTGTTGCTTCAAAGAGAAATTCCATGCATTTGAACAAGCTGTGCATTGCCATTGCAGAAACTTACAGTAATGTTAACAGCACCTGTCTCAGCCTGTTTTCCCTGGGCAATGCTGCTCCTCACCATCACCTCTCCTTTCCATAGCTGTCACTGTCCCAGGGTCTCTCTCAGGAGTGTACCATGCCATGGGGCCCACGAGCAAAGAAAGTTTTCATCTGCATGTTCACAGACACAGTTTAACTCACCCTTTGTGGGTGAATCCCATGCAGGGGGATTTGATGTCCTGTGTGGGGACTGGCCATGTCCCTGTCTCATTCCTGAGGAGACAAGGCAGCTGCAGGATCTGGATGGGGAGTTCTCCAGCTACACTGACCTGGGCAGCATTTGTCCACCCAGGAGGGATGGTGTGAGATGGTCAATGCCAGCTCCAGGCTTTCAAAAGCAGGAATACTGCTCCCGTTCCATCTCTGCCATCCACTTTCTCAGAGGTTTCTCTCCAGTTCTGTACCACCTCTGCAGGTTTCCTGATCATCTGCCAAGATAATTCAGCTTGCTAACCCTGCAAACAACAATTGCCATTTTTTTGCAGCTCCAGCTGTCAGTGCAGCAGTGGAAACCCTTTGCCTACTGGGTCAGACACCCCAGTGCTGGGGTGCAGTGCAGGGAGAGATCCTGCAGCAGAGAGGGAGGGCAGTGGGTGACTGAGGAGTGGGCAGTGGCATCACCCCTGTGCAGCAGCAGTGAACTGCTGAGTTTGCCCCTCTGTCCCACCTGGCCTAGGTATGGATACCACACACCACCCTGTGGAATCTGCACCTCATTCAGGGAGTCCTGATCTCACATAAATGTCACCAATGGGATTGCACTTTGGATTTAAACATAAAGATGGAAGATTCTGTCTCCTTAATGGCAGAGGCCTCCTTTCTGCTTTGTATTGCTCCTCTTATACTAATTGGAGGAAACTCTGGGTGCTTTCCAGAAGAGCAATAAGCAACGGAAGTAGTATTTGTCAAGTTCTCATCCTCTCCACGGGGAGAAATCTGTGTGCAAGGGAATGGTCTGTCTGAATTTTTAAAAACCATTTGTACACAGACTCATATCCAAGAAGACAAATGTATTTATTTTCATCTTAAGGGAAGCAAGGGCAAAAAGAAGCTTGGAATAATTACAATGAAAAGAGATGAAGCTGCCAATGATGCTGTGTGTCTCTGAAAGTTTTTCTATTGCTTGAGTATAGTTGTCTTGGAACATCCTTCACTGAAGCTGTGGGAAATAACATGTGCTGAAGAAAAAAAACATTTGGAAATCACCATAAAATCTAGTACCACGTGGCTGCTGTGCCAGCTGCAATTACTTCACCTCTTTAAATAGTTCTCTTACTGAGAAATTGACTTTTACGAGCAGAAGTTTTCCATGCTATTATTATACTACCAGACAATAGGGGATTTCCTATATTCCGGCTGGAAGACCCACATCCCTTGCTGGCATAATTTAGGATATCACTTTTTTACTGTTTTTGGCAGATCCAGGCAGTGATACACAGGAGCAATCCAGGTCACAGTGTTGTGGGGCTGGCTGTGGGCATGACAGCTTGGCCTCTTCCCCAGTGGCTGGATGATGTTATTAGAGAGCAGCAGCATCTTGCTGGTGCACCCCCTTCCTCCCAGCACCGCTGCTCTTCAGGTCACATTACCCCAGCCCTGATTCTGTCCACCTGGGCAAGCTTCATTCTCCTCTAGTTTCTTATCCAAGGGCTTCAATGGCATCTCAGCAAGTTTCTGACTCAAGGAGTCAGTAAGTAATAGGTGGGGGCAAAAAAAGAGAAGTTTTGTTATTGCCAGACAAAGCTTAGTGGTGACCCCAAGGTGGAGAGCTGGAACAGTCCTCATGGATCATGATCAGATTTTATTGCATTCTCCAAATCTTGATTTATTTTCAGTTTGCTTATAGTTTTTATTTAATAGAGGTTGCAAACTGTGGGACATGTGTCACTGTGGTATGAGACTATCTCTAAAGTAATGAATATCCCAGCACAGTCAGGACCTGTCCCTCCCAAAGGAGTTAACTGCTAACAGAGCCATTCCTGGTGCAGTCTGGTACCTGGTGCTCTGTGAATCCTCCCCTTTGCATTTTTGGGTGCACTTGTCCATCCTGGCAGAGATCATTATTCTGGAGCTGAAGGTGTTTCATGCATAAACAGTGAGAGACACTGCTGGAAACTTTTGTAGTCTCCACTGTCAATGTCTGCTGATGGTGGGAGTCCATGAAAATCTCAGTTGAGTCATGCCCAAGATTACATGACCACTTTTTAATAAAATTGTAATATCTGAAAAAAATCTCAAGACCATTTTTATCTTTTTATTACAGCAACAAATGGGAAAAAAAAAATGTGTCTTTTTTAAAAATAGAAAGCCGTTTTTGGCCAAAGACCAAAAATGGGAAATTTTATGCCAAAGGGCAAATGACCTGGAGATTTATTATACAGGCCAGGTCTTGAGGTTCTTTATTACAGACTGTCCAATATTAATGTTTTTCTCTTAAATTTTAGATCAATAATGAAAAATTCTGCTCTGATTTTTAAAAGAAGCTTGTATTCCTTGGATAAACAGAAAACATCAACAAAGTAGATAAAGCCCAAAGGTTATTACTTCATTAGTAACTCATACTTTTTCAGTTTAATTTTGATCCATTGCTTTAGGCTGGAATTAAAATATTTCTTTTTAGTGGAATGGAATGAAAAATTAAGGACTGTAAACCAAAGTCTCAAAAGTCAGAGAAACGCAAGTTACTTCTCATTCTTTTCTTCTAGACTTGCTTTATTTCCAAAGTCAAAATATGAAGACAATGCAACTGCTGTTCCTGTACCCTAACTGTAGCACTCAAAAGCTGCAGAGGAGACAAACAAGTCTTTTTCTTTTTAGAATCCAGTCCAGCTAAGCCATAACAGGAAAAAATAACACCTTCCCTGCAATATGTCTTACATCTCTGGGGGCATTACAAAATAAGCTCTGTCTGGAAACCATTCCACTTTACATTGGTATGTTCATGCTTTGGAAATAAATATTCTTAAACATGAAAAATAGTGTACTTTAATTGAAATCGTTTTCAGGTCATTTTTTTTTCCTTATTCACAGGGGTATTTAACTTATAAAATCAGACAGGATATAAAAGCCTTTTCTCCCACAAATGCAATTGAAGCATACCAATAAACACCTTGGCTTCAGCCTTTTTTGTAGAGCTACTGAGTGTTCAATAAACTGAACAACAAATGTTATTAGTATTAAGTGGCTAATAAAGTCTTATTTATGTACTCATGTTAACAATAATCTGCTTGTGGAGTATGCATACTTCCTTGTTAGCAACTTAGAACACGATTTCCAAGAACATTGCATTGCTTCAAAGAAATAATAGCCTGACTGTGGTCTAGGCTTTACTGGAAAATGGATAGAGTGATCATTGCCTTAATTAGCACAAACATCATCTATTTCACTGCTTAAAAGCTGCAGAGGAAAAGGCAGCTCTAGAGATTTTTTCACTGTGAAGTAAATCAAAAGCAAACATGAAGGGATTTTTTTATTCATATACTTTACCTGCATTTCCTTTTCTTTAAAGAAGCATTCAACAAGAAGATCCTATACAAATTATTCTGAAAGTGCTTTGAGAAGTGTACTCCTAAGTTGAGAGTCCCTATAAACATATTTAGATATGCTGTCAAAATGGATAAATTAAACTTTCAAACTCCTCTGGCAGTCTGGACTTCACGATGGTTTAAATTACAAAGCTCACTGGAAAATTTATGGGAATCCAGTAGTAAAATCCTATCACAAGCCCAGGCTAGTGACGGTACGTTGCCATTTTGAGAAGAAAACAGGCAGATTCCTTTAAGGACAATGACTGGCTTTTGAAGAAAGTGGTGAAAATGGTGCAATTCCACAGTCAGCAAAAATCCCCGCCAACTCCTGCAACATGGGACACAACAGGGCTGCTGCCGTGGGCAGGAGAAGGACAAATGGTGCTTTACAGAGAGCCCACACCACAGATGAGGCATCGCAAGGAGGAACTGGTGCAACTTTTCTCAGCAGAGTGTAAACTTAGGTCATCTGACATAACCCCAGCCATGTAGTTTTTTTGGCCTTTGGCTGGTGTTATTATTTTCAGTTGTCTATTGTGCAGGCAGTGTCATATCCTATTTACTCATGTCCATCTTTTGTCTTTTTCTTCACAATTACACTTGCCTATACTTGCAAATCAGCCTGGAAGAAGGTGTGTTAGTTTAGACAAGGCTTTATTCAGTTAGACATCCTGAAGTATATAATACTTTGCCAAAGTCCTGTGTGTGCATGTTGTGAAAGTATTACTCAGTTACATTCAACTTTAACAATAATTTGGACCTTCTTCCCAGCTCTTGACAAAACAAAATAATTTCTAGTCCATGAACAATGGAGTGAATGAAATCTGGAATCTCAGACTTCCTAAATACAAGGCTTGCCATGTTTATCTCTCTTGTTATTGATCAAAAACGTTGGTTGATTTTCTTTTCCCCATCTAGATGCGAATTTCTCTTTTGCTGAGCCCTGTTGTATCCACAAGAATAGGAGTTCTACTCTAGCATTTCCCTCCAGCATGAAATTCGGTATTGAAGTCTTATTACACTTCATGGGTATCATATGCTGCCATATTACTTGAAATTTGCCAGCACATTAAGAAATTAAGGACAATAAACACTTTAAAACTGTTTTTCTTAAGAAAATGAGAAAAAAAAAGAAACAGAATTTCTATCTTGTAAAAAATTCTAATACCTTGAAATATATTCAAATGAAAAAATTGAAGTCCTAAACTTCACAGGGAAATGAATACCGTATAATCTTTTGATTGCAAAGATTTTGTTCTATTTTTAGTTAAGATTAGTTTTAAAGCTAACAGAAATCAAATGGTGATACTCTGAATTGGCCAGATATTAGAGGCAGACCTCTATAATTTCTTTTTTCTGTATACTGAGTTGACAAAATCCTGTGAGTTGTTTTGATAGGAAAATAAAAGCCCCATGTAAAACCCCTTCAAAACCCAACACAAACACTACAAATTTATATTGTATTATAATATAGGTAAGAACACTGATTTTTCATAGAAAGCTCAAAGTCACTAGATCAGGAAGGAGGACTTAATATGTAAATCTCCCTTGCAGTCTGCATCTTCCCTTGCAGTTTGGATTTCAGTTGACTTTTGGGATTTATGAGTCACAGAATATTCTGATCACTCCCCTCTCAGCAGAGCTTCTTCCATCGCTGCTCAGGTTTGCTGCTGTCTCCTCCCTCTCCACAGCAGTCCCTCCCTCTCTGCTGCCCTGGGCTGCAGTTCCTGGCTGTGACTCTCGTCCTTCCCTGCAGCACTCCTGAGTGTGACTGTTTTTCTCCTTTGTTTATCCTAAGCTGGTAACCAGGGACAGCCCAAATTAGAGCTTCCACCTGAGCCTGCCACTTTTGTCTAAAAGAAGTGTAACATGTTAAAAGGAACAAACATATGAACGAGAGTATTTCCTTCAGAGGCCCGAGGACCTCGTAGTGCTGGGACGTGTGCAGGAGCATTTGTGATTTGGGTCCTGACCTGGTTTGCCATCTCCCAAACTGGGAACAGCGCCATGAACAGCAGCTCCAGCTCTGCAAACTCCCCAGGTGCATGTGAGAACTGAGGAAGGCACCAGTGCAGACAGAGACACCATTTCCTTGCTAACAGGCAGCCAGGGTATTGGATACAGAGGTAGCAGCAGCCCCACAAAACGTGCTGGGTTTGTGGTTTCTAACCCTACTGAAATGCTACGCTCAAGTCCCAACCCCAACATTTTCAAATGACGTCTTTGCAAACTGCTTGCACTACAAGTTCTTTCTATTTTAACAGAACTGTCTTCTGATTGGAAAGTGTTTCATATGCAATTTTTTAATTAACCCTAGTAAGCACATTATGTGCTTACCTACTGTATTTGTTCTAATTGATACCTGTTTTATATATCCTGTGACATAGGACACAGTTCTATCACTTTATCTTCTTATGCTTTGAAAACAATATCTTATTTGCTATTTCTATTTAAAGGAAAGTGAATTTAAATCTTCTGAAGCAAAACTGTTTGACCTTAATATTGATTCTGTAGTCAAAATAGGAAAAATGAAACTAATCATTCACACTGATATTAATCTAACTAGATGTCTACTCCATGAACTAGCCCTGATTAACAAGTATTTGAAAAATTTCTATTCAATTCTATATTGCCTCAGTTCCCAGGTTCTTGGGAAATGTGCAGTTTTATTGGCTCGTACATTTTATGGTATATAATAGAATTATCTTTCCTTTTTCACAGTTTCCAATTTTATTACTGCAAGGTCAGTTTATTACCTGTTAGCATGTCCCTAAAAAGAAAAAAAAGAAAAAGTATCTCTGTAGAGGATGTCAAAGGTCTCTTTTACAGGAGCTGGTGCTATTCTCTGGTACGTCTGGAGCTGGTACATTTCTCTGAATGTCCAACTTTCATTCAAGGATGTACAGAGGAAAACTCCTCAGGAAGACCAAAGACTGCTTGGCAAAAACATCTCAAAATTGAAGAAAGGTGAAATATCATTTAAGAACCACTTATGAAACTAATTTTTCATTAAAGTTTTAAAATAAAGAGAATGACCTTTTCTTAAAAGAGAGATAATCTGAATTTTAAAAAGTGGTTTGAAAACAAAAAATCCTTTAAGAGAAACATACTTTTGACTTTGTGGCAGTTACCTGTGATAAAATATTTGGTTAACACATGGAGCAGAGAAACAACTACTAATGTCTGAAAGACCCCCTTGGTTTTGAACATAGTCCCCTTGGTCCAGTCCTCATTCTGGATGTCAAAACAATGCTGAAATTTATCCCCACTCTCCATCCTTCCCATATTTTTTTTTAAATTTTATTCAAAGTCATACAATACACAGTTCTTCTTAGAAAGCTCTTAATGATCTTGAGCATCTCTGACAGGAGGTAATTTTCTAAATGGGCAGGGAGAAGGTTGCAGGGTTTTTCTTATATTTTTACATGTTACAGGCTATTAAAATAGATATGAGTGTATATTTCCAAGAGAAAACTGGTAGGATAGGATCAGGTATTCAGCTAATTTCTGCTAAATGAGGGAAAGCCAAGTCAGTTTCCATCAGCTGAGGATCTGAGTTAATGGCTCTCTCTTTGTTTGGGATTACACGCATTTGTCTGACAGGCAGATGTGTAGCTTGATCTAACAGCTTCTCATGCCACTTCTCTCCTTTCTATATTTGTACTAAACATCAGTTGAATTCTTTGAATATTCATATTGAGTTTACATGTCCTTACTTTTCACATTCAGGTTTTGAATAATTATATTCTGAGAACTTCAGCAAAGGCAGCAAAATAATTTGCAAATCTGAGGAGCCTTGTGAACTCTCTGTTACCTTGAGGCCATAGTCCTTCAGTTCATATTTTCTGAAGCTTTTCTGCTGGCAGAAGGTAAGAGTTTCAATAGCTTCATGTTCCTTCATGTAATGATTTGTTTTCTTCTTGTGGGGCTTAATCAAGCCTCCTATAACCCACAGGATACCTATGGAGTTTTTTGTTTTTTTTTCTTTTGTTAAACACATATTCTGAGTAATTTTCACCATTGTATATAAAAAAGGTACCTGACCATGCAGTGACAGATCTCAGGTAACCAATTAATACACTGTTAAATGTTAAATCTTTGCAAACAACTTAGTTGTTGTCACAGTATAGGCCATGCCCAAAATTTAGGCAGTTTTCAGGAAATTAAATGTTGAGCTGCTAGTTCCCTGGAGGAAGTCTAGGGTTTGAGCTTGTGTCAGTCTAGATGTATTTGAGAATTTCAGTGGGATATCCCCCAAAACATTTGGCATCTGAGGTGTTTCTTTAGATGTGGATCATTTAATCATATCTAGCCCAACCAAAGCAGTTTTCGGACAAAATAGCTTCCTTCTGTGACCTAGATCCTCTATATTTTCTAGATCATAGGTCTGTGAATCTTACATGAACCCCAAGATGTTCATCTCTGCTAAAATTTTGTAGATATGGGGCAGAATCATAATAAAGAGAACAGCTAAAGAAAACATGAAAGGAGACAAATATGCTCCAACAAAATTAGATGTTGTCCAGAAAAAGGGGCTGCAGATCTACACATGAGTGAAGATTACTGGGTCTTGAAAGGGAAGACTGGAGGTGTGGAAATACCTTGGGACTGAAGGAGTCCACACTACAATAAAGTAATTTCCTCTGGCCTTGCACAGGAGGACCAATTGAAAATATGTTGTGAGCATCTGGATGAGATCTCCTGAAACACCTCCTAAAGATGGATTAGAAGATCTGCAAGAGTGCGATGAGTTCATGAGGAGGCTTTCAGCCCTGGCTGCTCCTTCTTGATCCCACCAAGTGCACTGACACCATTGTGGGGCTGATGTGAAAACAGTGAATCTCAGTTAAAACCCCTTGTTAGGAACAGTCAGTAATAGGAAGCTAAGGGGGAAATGTCAAAATTCTAAAGGTTACTTTCTTTCTGAAAGCAACATCTTGTCCAGCTACATTTTACTTCTACCCAAAGAGAAATTTAAGTCCCAGAGCCCATCTTAGCAAAGAGAAATGAATTCATAAGCTTTTTTCTGATTTGAAAAAGAATGTGATTCCTGCCCTCTGAAAAGCATTAAAATGGCACTACATAGAAGATTTTCCTGAGGCTTGCTCATTGAAAAGGAGTTGCTCAATTTTGTTCCAAATTTTGAATCCAAATTTTTACACCCCTCTCTGCCATCACCCCCATAGTATTTTAAGTAGTCCCAGTCTAGTAGTCAAACATTTCAGTTTTTTTCTGTGATTGACATTCTGCAAATGCAAATGATGAGTTCTTGGGAAAACTGTCAACTGACTGAAGGGCTGAAAGCAAACTGTATGCTACCCCAGGAGACCATGGTTCTAGTATCAGCTCACACATAACCTCTCTGCTGCTTGTCTAGCAGAGGTGCTTCTGTCTCTTTAGCAGAGCTTTTTCCACCAGGATGAGTATGGTTCCAATCTCAGGTGGTAATTCCACATAATTCCTTTCCTGTGCCACTGCTTTGCTGTTATGCATTAAATTTTTGATGTGACACTGGAACTTCAAAAACTGCTGGCTTAAGTAACCTTTAGAAAAAGGTGGGAGGGTTTTGTGCCAGTTGTGCAGTATGTTGAATGTGAAACTGAAGAGTGGAAGGAGTAATTGTAGTGAATTCCAGCCCTCTAAGAGTAGGAGCAGTGCTAGGAGTTAAGACAGGCAGTGCACAGTAAAAATATCGCATGTGACAGTCACCGATTAACTGAGATGGAGTAGAAATACTTGTGAGCAGATAAGGCACTTGCAGTAGTCTGTGGATGTAACAGTCACTTTTATGTTTACATTTCTGAAGCTCATCTCCATGTAGTTATAGATCACAAAGCTTTGATTTTGCTGTTTGGCAACCCAAATCAAAAATACCCAGGAGGAAGAGATAGGACTGAAGATTGCAAACCTTTCAAAGAAATTGTCTTTTTATGTAATATGTCTAAATGACTGCTGCACAATGCAGCGAGTAAATCTTTTGTAGAAGAAAAATATGTAAAGTCATTTTGTCTTAAAAACTAAACCACAAACTGATTTAGGGACTGCTCCAAAGCCTGTGAAATCAGCTAGAGTTTTTCCATGGATTCCAATGGGATCAACCTTTAAAGGTGATATATCTTGCAACAAAGGCAGTGAAATCCACGGTAGCAGTGTGATCAGTATTAGTCCTAAATATGCACAGAAGCCATCCATGTGGTAATTACCATGAGACAAAAGACAGTATAAATGGGCGTTTTAGTGGATATTGACTAGGAATTCATCTGATTTCAAGAGGATGTCAGATTTATAAAACAAGTGAAAGAGAAATGGGCACATACCACATCCAAGGCATGAAGTTTTCTGAGCGTCTCTTAAAGTCATCATTCAAAAGGCTCAGAGGCACAGATTATCAAAGAGACAACCAGAGAAGACAGGAAAAAATATAGGAGCCTGGAAGTGCATTTTAGAATGAACACATTTTAAAAAGTGTACTCATCTGGTTCTGTCTGTGCATGACTCAGTTGTACTGCTGAGTCCTGCCAGACTTCACGGCTACGTATAAACCAAAATGAAGGAGTGTAATGTGCCTAATTGGACCTCCCTTACTCAGAAATTAATCTCTGCAATGATTTGGAAAGGACATTGTAGGGGTGTACTCAACTTCATTCCCAATCTGTCCTGCTGATCCCAGAGGACACGAAATCATAACAGCGCTACCTTTGACTTCTCAGATTAAGAAGGACCTCTTCTTACAATATAAATTCTTTTGACAAGAACTATTTGGTCAGTATTTGTGCAGTCCCAAGATGCTTTGAGAGCACAAATAAAAAATACTATTTGCCTCCTTTCTCATTGTCACACCCATGTGTGAATGGCTCGTCTTTGTCCTTTAATATCTTTTACTGAATCATGATGAGTAACTATGATATTATTTGATGTGCTTGCTAACACTGCAAGACATGAGAGATGACTTTGTAGAGAATAATCTACTAGAAAAGGTGCTTGAAGGGCAGGTTGCTGTGAATCCTTTGTTTAAGTCATCCCTTTATGTAATGAAGGCAATGAAACAGGTTTTTTAAGACAGGAATCTAATATAGTATTTTCATATAAATATCCTAAGGAATTCTCCAGCTGACAAAAGATCTTCCGTCACTGAACTAACAGCTCAAAATAATCTACTCTCTCAGCATTCCTGAATGACATTTCCTTATCTGATAATGTACAAATGGTGTGAACCTTGGCCGAAGTACAGCTCTGCAGCCTTTTTCCCAGAAATGCTGTGGGAACAATTGTGTGTGAGCTGCTGTATCCTGGTGGTGGCCTGGGCACACACTGAGCCTGGCAGTGCGGCCACGGGGTCCATCACAGCCAAAGGGCTGGGGAACTGTTCTTGCACCGCGAGTGGGGGACAGCTCTGGGAGCCTCTTGGTGTCACCTGTTCTCAAATCTTGGCAGTGAAGGAGGTTCCCCAGTATCCCCAGTTAATTTTTCCTGACAATGTGTGTAGGAGAGTTAGTGTGGCTATTGCATCTGGGACAGGATTCCATGAGCACGAGGTTCACGGACAATATACACATTTGTGGATGACACATACACAGGCAGTGACTCAGCTGCGTCCCACCTGCACTCTTCAGATGTGTGTCCAAACTGCGTGTCTGCAGGTGTCCCACAGCTTATTGTTCTTGCCAGCAGATTTTTCATTTTGCCACAGTGCTCAGGGAAAGCAGCAAAATAAGCAATATGGATGGTATTGCATTTGTGGGTTTTGGAACAAAGAAGGCACCAGAGACTCTGAAGATCCCCATCTAGTCACATATTTTAAAGAATATTATAATGTGACTTTTGAAACCAAACAGAGTGGTAATCTGACTGCACCGGGTTTATGGCACCAGATAATTGTTCAAAAGGTCCAGGAAGACTAAAGATATACACAGTAAAATGCAAGGGTGGGAGTGGGGGAGAGGAAGTGTATGATACAATATAGCTATAACCATAAAGCTCAAGACCTACTGAGCTACTTTATGACCTTTTTCTTCTCTAGTGAAGAAAGCCTTAATAAGTCACTTCTGGCTGTGCCAGTCATGAATTACTGCTGTCTGCACAAAGGAAGATAAATATTGTAACACATCATAGAACATCTCTCCCTTTAAATACTGTAAATGGATAAAGATATAAAGCCCAAGAGGAGCCTGAAGTAATAAGTGAAAAACTAAGCCAAAGAACAAGAATGGAATTAATCCACAATGTATCACTTTGAAAGCAACCCTTTGATATGAAATTTCACCTATTCTAATGATAAATACGGAAAAGAGTAGAAGCGCACCTATAGCTGTCCAGGGCTGACAGTGAGCTCTCCCATCAAACCTGCAAAGGAGATTTTGGGGTACACTCAAAGGTTTGTGGCTATCAGTCTATTCTCCTTGCCCAAATATTTATTTTACTGTCTTGGCTGAAGCCTTCACCATCCTCTTGCTGCTCAGCCCCACTCCCCAGCAGAAACTGTCTCCAGCAGAACAGGCAGAGGAGCTGCTTGTGTGAGAAATTCTCTGACCTGTTTAACTGGCCCAGGTCTTTTGAAAGGAACCAGGTTTGTAAAGATCTATTTAAGCTGCTTAAGTAAATATGGCTTGTCTTTGCTGAAAAGCATTAGGAGGAGCAGCAGGAACAAACAGCAGGTTTGAGGAGTTAATAGAAGGAACAGTGAGAAGCATCTGAGGGAACTATCCCCTTCTCAGCCAGCAAGGCTGCAGCTGCAGAAAACATCTGGGCAAATACTTCCTCTCACTTTGCTGAGCAGAAGATATGTTAATGCCAGTGTATATCACAAAACTGAAACAGAAACAGCAGGGACCCTAAAAAAAAAATCTAGAAAGTAGAAATAATAGTTATGTCTGATTTCTGTGGAAACTCCACCTAACTGCTCTCCCAAAACAATAGTTAGGAAAGTGTGCTGGTTTTGGCTGGAATAAAGTTAATTTTCTTCACAGTGGCTGGTGTGGAGCTGTGTTTTGGATTTGTGCTGAACACAGGATTGATAATACAGAGATGTTTTTGTTATTGCTGAGCAGGTCTCACACAGAGCCAAGGCCTCTGCTGCTTTTCCTACGCCTATAGTGGCCAGGAGGCTGGGGGTGCCTGGGAGGGTGGGAGGAGACAGAGCTGGGACAGGTGACCCCAACTGACCAAAGGGATATTCCAGACCATGTGACATCATTCTCAGTATAAAAACTGGGGGAAAGAAGGAGAAATGGGGGAGGTTTGGAGTAATGGGGTTTCTCTTCCCCAGTCACTGTTACATATGATGGGGCCCTGCTCTCCTGGAGATGGCTGAACACCTGCCATGGGAAGCCCTGAATGAATTCCTTGTTTTGCTTTGCTTGTGTTTCAGGCTTCCTCTTTCCCTACTAAATTTTGTTTATCTCAACCCATGAGTTTTCCAGCTTTTACCCTTCAAGTTCTCTCCCTGATCCCGCTGGTGGGGCAGTGAGTGAGTGGTTGTGTGGGCCTTGGCTGCTGCTGGGGTTAAACCACGACAGAAAGAATCTCATTCATGGACAGAACCTTGGACAAGTATCCGTGCACCAAAGTACCTCAAAACCACTGGTAATATGAACTTGCTTACAAATTGACAATTTTCGTAACTGTGTCAGATAAAAGATTGTCAAATACAGAGAGAAAAACTGATATATTTAAGAGATTAAAATTAAAATAAGATTGAAAGACAGTAGGAGTGAGCTTTAAAATGACACATTACTAGTTTAGATATAAGTTATTATTTGTTAATATTAGTTAGAGATAAAAGTTATTAATTATCTAATGTTGTCTAAATATGTTCAATTTCTAGTGCACAATATTATTCAGATGGCCATTAAACAGGAGTCAGGCATCTGACCTCTAAAAAAAGAAAGTTTATATTTAGTTTCACAGGTAGAGGAAAGTTTCAAGGAAGTCTTATATACGCTCATACACATTCTTAATGGAACTTTTGGTTTATTAGTACTACTTATGACAGACAAATAATCTTCATTTTAAAGCATGTTTGGGATTTTTTGACATTTTAGAGAAACAATAAAACTGCTTTCCTG
This sequence comes from Aleadryas rufinucha, assembly GCA_013397815.1. Lineage (NCBI taxonomy): Eukaryota > Metazoa > Chordata > Aves > Passeriformes > Aleadryas > Aleadryas rufinucha. Next base: position 215,651 of record VZTH01006523.1, on the reverse strand, counting down.
AAACTCAAACTGTAAAGTGAAACTCAAATTACCTTCTGCTGTTTACTTTAAGCAGGGCGTGGGACCAGATGACTTCCAGAGATCCTTCCCTCTACTGTTCTGTGATTCTACAACATAAAATATCAAAAAACTGCATATGGGAATAACCAGTTTTCAATTTTCTTTTTTTTTTTTCCTTTTTTTTTTTACAAGAACTGTGTGTGAGGAAAGCAGAATAACCCAAAAATTACAACTTCCCAAGAGACGCTGTACAAAGACACTGATTTCTCCTTTTCACTGTGGTGCAGCAAAACATCGTGTGTTGCACACTGACATCTCCTGCTCTGCCCTGCTCTGCAAACTTCTCCTCTTTCCAGCTGGAAAGGGAAAGATATTCCCCAAATGGGCATGCAGAAGTATCCCCTTGGTGTGTGCCACAAGGTACACCCTAGGAGGTTTTCAGAGCAGTTGAGTTTGTTGGCTAATTTACTCAAAATATTCAAGCCTTGAAAAAGACAATGATGTACAAGAAATTTCTGTGTTTCATATTTTCCTTACTAATTCTTTTTTTTCCTTTTATCATGAACCATTTCTGCTTTATAAATAGCCATTCCCCTTTGGCTCAGTTTTTCTATGATTGGTATTAATCATATATCCAAAATATTCAATTTTTAAAAGTGTTATCTCCATCAAGCCATTTCATTAATTTCAAAACAATAGGAAAACTACTACTTGCTCTGTATAACCTTGAGAAAATGGTAACCTATCATACTCCCAGCTATTCTTTATCCTGGTCAGCTTGAAATCTGAGCAAACACATGCAGATACAGGATGGTCAATTTCCTTGCACATCCATGAATAATGCTACTGCAGGCTGATAATGCATGATTTCTTTGATAAGTCTTCTGTAAAAACAAGGACAGTGATGCATCATAATAGCTTTCAAATTTCAGATAGCATATTTCTGTTTCATAATGTAACAAGGAAAATTTCAAGATAAGTATAAATTTTTTAACCTTTAATAAACAAAAATTTGTGATCTTTAAAATATCAGTAAAATATTTTAAAAAATTTTAAATTACAATGAAGCATATGGCTAGCATTATGAAAGATACATCAATGTTATTTCCCTTATGTAAATTCCCAGAGGCTGGTTTCATTCTGATTTGTCTTGGAATCACCACAGGTATGTTCTTAATTTGAATGGTGAGTTTATTTGGATTATAATGGAAACTGGCACCATGTGGCTAAACTTATTCAAGCAAGTGATTTCATCATTATGGTTTAGAAAAAGATCTTCCTGATCTATTAAGAATACTTCACTTATTGTAAGGACAATCTCAGTGACACAACTCAGGAATTATGTAGCCTCTTTAGAAAGTGATTAATTAGAATAAAAGGAACCTACTGAGAGAGTGGTCTCCTACAATTTGTGAATAATTGTCTACATTTTTCTTTAGATCTGTTGCTTTATGTTAAAGCCTAGCTTAGCCAAAGGTAAAATTTAATATCTGTACCTTTACTAATTTATAATACTATATAAATTAGTAAAAACTAAAATGTTTGTGGGGGTGTTTTTACACAGTTAATTTTTGCCCTTTTCTAAGGATACACATTTTTCCTATTCCACCTTTTTTCTTTTACATTCCTAGATAGCTTAATTGTGGGGGTTTTTTTGTTTTACTTTTTGTGTTAGTTTTGATGTTGCTGTTTGATTTTTTTTTTTTTTTTTTTTTTTTTTTTTTTTTTTTTTTTTTTTTTTTTTTTTTTTTTTTTTTTTTTTTTTTTTTTTTTTTTTTTTTTTTTTTTTTTTTTTTTTTTTTTTTTTTTTTTTTTTTTTTTTTTTTTTTTTTTTTTTTTTTTTTTTTTTTTTTTTTTTTTTTTTTTTTTTTTTTTTTTTTTTTTTTTTTTTTTTTTTTTTTTTTTTTTTTTTTTTTTTTTTTTTTTTTTTTTTTTTTTTTTTTTTTTTTTTTTTTTTTTTTTTTTTTTTTTTTTTTTTTTTTTTTTTTTTTTTTTTTTTTTTTTTTTTTTTTTTTTTTTTTTTTTTTTTTTTTTTTTTTTTTTTTTTTTTTTTTTTTTTTTTTTTTTTTTTTTTTTTTTTTTTTTTTTTTTTTTTTTTTTTTTTTTTTTTTTTTTTTTTTTTTTTTTTTTTTTTTTTTTTTTTTTTTTTTTTTTTTTTTTTTTTTTTTTTTTTTTTTTTTTTTTTTTTTTTTTTTTTTTTTTTTTTTTTTTTTTTTTTTTTTTTTTTTTTTTTTTTTTTTTTTTTTTTTTTTTTTTTTTTTTTTTTTTTTTTTTTTTTTTTTCTTTTTGAATCAGATGGTGAAGCTGTTAACATATTGGGAGTATTTGGTGGCTTAAAAAGACAAGGCCATGTTCACCAGCCCCCTATGGCACTTTGCACTACTCTAGTGGGCAAAAAAAATAATAAATTCAGTTTAAATAAAATTTTGAGAAAGGATCTATCTGTCTTGTGAATATGGAATTGCAGACAGTTATTCAGTTTACCAGGCTGGAAGTGCCTAACTCTTTAAGATATCTAATTTCATTAGGTGCCAGAAGCATTCTCTGGTAACTTAATTTTATTCAACCGTATATACTCTAGGGAAATCTATATTTATCCCTCAACTAGAGCCCACCTCCGAGCAGGACTAAATTGAGACACATTCCATTCCTCAAAAATAACTCCAAGAAATGCAAAAAGTTAGTTGTCATTACAGTTGTGGTTAACTTTATTTAAAATCATCATAGTAATAATGGTGACATTCAGCTGTTGTTTAATAATCCCACGGTCAGAACACTCACCCAGGAAATGATACATTCCATTATCTAGTTTGAATGGGATTGAACCCATGTTGTTTGGAAAATGGCCTAACCACAATCCATGAGATATCCTGATTAAGACTGCTCTTTGGTTTCATACCGGAAGCTGTTCTGCTGTGTAAATAGAGGTGAAAAAGTCCTTGCTCCAGCAGAAAGAGGGAAAAAGGAAAGATGATTTTAACTTAAGTGTTGAGACACTCACCTGGAACTATGGTCTTTGTTGGAATATTTATGAATTTTACATTATATTGTCTCCTAGAAGAAACAAAAGCAGTCCTGGAGGCAGGGACCAAAGCTGTACAAGCCTTTGCAACCCAAATCATAGGCAAAAATCAGGATTCTCTTAGCCTGTATTCATTCTGGACACATTATTCTACATCTACCAGAGGACAGACCTGGCTTTGATCAGATGGATGGAGACTTTCTCTCTAAGGATACCTCGTAGCTCAGCTGTGAGGGCCTTTTGAAGCTTGTTTAGATTTAACTTCCCCCAGTGCATATTCTCTGTGTCTCCCCAGGTCTCGGGTGAGTGTGCAAAACCACTCAGACACTGTGAAAAATCAAGCATCAGAAAGGAAAGTGTTAATAATTAGCATATCTTATAGTTTCTCTTTAGAACAGAGAAAGATTGCTGCTATTTTGGTCAGTGGTGTGAGAAGGAATTTAAAGCAAGAAACTGGATTGCCTCCTTCAGACCTGCAGAAGCACTTTTGTCTCCATTGATTCAGGACTGTGTGTAGGATGCTCTGTTATATTGCAATTGCACTGGGAGTTGGGTATTAAAAGGTTTTGTGAGACTTTGCCCAAGCCAGGCACCAAACTTAGGTGGGCAGCAGCTTACCCTTTGCCAAAATGTAGAAGAAATACTGAATTTGCCAGCTGTATTGTAAACTATTCTCACAGGCCTAACCACTGAGGCAAAATGATAACTTGATGATTTGTTTAAACTCCAGAACAACACATCTGTCACCAAAGGATGATATTTATAGAGTTCAAAGATTTGAATTGTACTGACGATTAAGTGGAATATGGAGTAATACTTTAACAACAGTCATTACACAAATAAAGCAATATTTTGCACAAGAGTATGATACTACTGATTTTAAAAATAACTGATCAAAAGAATGTGTAGCAAAAGTGTCATCAGGAATCCAGGTTAGTTTTGTTTCTGGCTCTCACTAAATTTAAGGGCCCATGAATGCCACTGAATGTTGTTCATATATGTCTATGTGAATAAATATACATACACATACACACATAAATATACGTATATTTCCTCTTTAGCTCCTGTGGAAAAACAGTTGGGATGCTCACATCACTCTATACACAGTAAGGTCAGAGTCCAGGGGTGGCCCACAGCCTGCTGCAGTTCTGATGTGGTTGGAACTTCTGTCCAGGGGATGAAGTCCACTCATGCATTGCAAGACTTGATGAAAACTGAAGTGTTTACAGGGGTGGTTGTCTAGTCAACCTAAATAGTTTTATGACTACATAGGATGTTGAAGGTTAAAACCATTTCAGTATTGTATTTCAGTAGAAATATGCTATTGATGACATCGTTTTTCATAATATCAGAACAATTTCTATTAGATGATCAATGTATTATTTTCACTTTAAATTCCCTCATAAAGTGACCCAGGGGCTAAAGAAACCAAGATTAATTTGGCAGTTTCCTTTCAGACAAGCAAAAAACATAATGTCTGAAGGATTTGCCAAGGATAGTTTAATTTTAGACAGTGAGCATCAGAAGCCCTAAGTAATCCTTGTAATTCTGATACATTTTGTAGCTTAAAGAAATACCAAAAAATATGGGAAAAGAAGGGAGATGAGAAAGAAAGAAAAAGAAAATGAAAGACCAAATACTTGGGTTAAAGTCCTGCTATAAGGTTTTCTAATGATTTGAACTTTGTGTTTTGCTGTTGAAAAGTAATCTGCAATCTGTAGCCTAGAATATGAAAGTGGATAATTTAATGCGGAAAAAAAAGGCCTTTATTCTTATTGATCATTTACAGAGTTCTAAAGGTCTTTTCTTATTTCCACATGCAGGTTATGGCGTAACCCTTCAGAAATCAGCTGTCTGGGGCCAAGTGTATATGGTAAAAGGCCAGAAACGTTGCTTGTTATGTTTCCAGATTATAACTCATCCCATTCTGGATTTCCCGAGGGCTTTTTTCCCCAATATAATTCAGTAAAACTTAAAAAAACCCCAACTTTTGTGTCCTCTTTATCATCATATTTCTGCCTGGGTTTTCTTTTGTAAAGCAAATAAAATAATCTTGTCCATGAAGAGTAAATTCCAAACTAAGTCAAGGCATAAGATTCACAAGTGCATAAAATCCACCAGAAGCTATAAACTTTAGTGAGTGACCATGTTCCTGTGTGGATTCTGATTCTGTAGCTACTACTTACAAGACAGACTGGATGGGAATAAATCACATCATATTTTTTCCTGCTGGCTTATATTGGAGTGTTGAACATATCTGGATTTGGACTGTAATCTGCTGACTGATCAAGATATATGACTACTCCTGAAAAAGTGTTCTGTAAATAGATCCTTAGTTCAGATCTGTGTGATTATCCTGGAGCGTGTCATGTCTGCTGATTTCAGTAAACACTTTTTTATATTTCCTAGGAATCAGGATTTAGAAATAGGAAGGTAGAGCTACAACAGTGTCTCATTCTTAGTTTACACCAGCTTCTCTTCTCCTCTTTTCCTTGACTGATTCCTTGAGAAGTCTAACTTTTCCTTCAGTCCTCTTTAACATTTTATGAATGAAAATTTAGACAATGAAATTTCACCTTACAAAACAGTACACAGAAGAAATGTTCTGTTCTATATGGTAAATTGCACATAGGTTTCCACATGGACAGAAGTAAACACTGGCAAATTCGACTAAGGAATAAGGAATACCTAAATATCTCACTGTGAATTTACCCCCTTTTATTAGAAAAAAAAAAATCACATGGAATGTTTAAGCTGAGGTAATATTTTGGGATATCAAAACTTGCCTTAAAGTAAATATCAGCTGCCTCTGTGTTCACTAACATTCAGACTAAATTTATATTGTTTGCTTGTACTTGTTCCTGGATAAATGTGCAAAAACTATTTGTTGTTTCAGACCAGTAACAATAAAATCCTGAAGCTGATCAGCTTTGTCATTACCCTGCAGCTACATGGAAAGGTTGGCTGCTGGCCATGTTTTAATATAGCAATAATAATACTTAACACTGTTCATCTCAAAAGCAATTTACACACATTAAATAATTAGGCCTCAGAACATTTACATGATAGGTGAATAGCATTCATCCCTCTTTAAAGAGGAGTAAGTGGAGGAACAGAAGATAGTCACACTTTCAGCAAGAGTCAATAACTGAATGTCCAGCTTGTGACACATTCACTTCCTTTTCTGAAATGGTGAACACCTTCAGCTCCAGCTGAAGTCAAGAGAGGTGGACAGTGATCTTGACCTCTCTATATCAATATAAAGGTGCATTTTGGCTTCCATTTGTGATAGGCAGCTTTCAGCAAGTGCTTTGGGGAGTATTCATTTTCATGCAGATTCTCTCTGATCTCTTGCAGTTTTCTGTTACTGATCTTGCAGGAACTCAGAAGTTGCTTCTTGCCCTGTGTTTTTGAACACCTGCAGAGCGAGGTCATTTAAGACATAGATGCCCTAGGACAAAGTCTAGCATGAACAGGAATGAATAATGGGGGGTGTAAATTGACAGCTATAAAATTCTTGTTTAGGAAAAAAAAAACGCAAAAGGCACCTCCAGTTGCATAAAGAGGAGTTAACCTGATTTGTGCATTTATTTGTGTACTTATTTAGGAAAGAATTTCCCTCCCCTCTGTTTTTTTTTTTTCTGCAATGAGACCAGGACATATTCCAGAGCTAGAACTTGAAGTCTTAGACTTGTAGTAGTAAACAGTAAATGAAAATGCAATAAAGTTACTATTCTATACCTTAATACTTTCCAATTCAAAGTCAGGAGAGAGAAGACATTATAGCAAAATGAAAGTTAAAAAAAAAAGTCAAGCACTGGATAAAGAGAGTTGCTAATTCCTTCAGACTGACACAGAGACATTCATTCTTTGGAGTTCAAACACCAAGGAGACTGGTACTTAGGTGGACTCTTAGAAGCTGACCCTGCTCTGCACTTTGTTCCTCCTGTCACACTTCCCTGCCTGACATAAATTGATTTTGAGACTATAATACTTGCTGCTTGCTCTTTTCAAAGTGTTAACATTCTCCTTTGCTCTGTATTCAGCAAAAACATCCTTCTTCCATCAGAGGGGATGCTTCAGGATTTTTGATAGATGGGCATTCATGATGCCAGTGTGCTGCTTACATACCACAGATAAATCTGCCATAAACAGAGTCCCACATGGAAAACTGCCAGCCTCCATGGACAATAAATAAAAATGAGGAGATAAGAGCTCACCTGGTACTGCTTCACCATCGTCAATGTTGTGCCAAGAACTTTCTGCCAGTACATCCCACCACATAGGAAACAGCTTTTATTTTTTGGTTTGGTTAGGTTTTAGTTGTTTGGGGTTTTTTTAATGAATCTTGTGGAAGTCTTAATCTGTGCTTAATTAGACATTCTCTGCCCTTTCATTTCCTGACAGATAGATAACACAAATATTTTGACCCTTCAGCTTTTATCAAGGTAAACACAGTAATGTCCTGAGGTTCAGGGTGGGAAACTAGGAGATTGGTGTCAATCTCCCATTGTAAATAATTAAAAAAGGAGAAGATTATTTAATTAACCAAGATGTAAGTCTTCTTCATTCACTTTTAAAGGAAACATTACTCATTGTAATGGGGTGTGCTGGCAGAAATCCTTTGGAGTGTTATACAGACAACATAAATACACCTTGAGAACACTTGTTCTATTGAAGCTCACTGTCAGTTTGTAGAATTTAAAGAATATCTTTTGAATTCTCAGCAAAAGAAGCCATTTGTTGCAAACCTTGCATTGGTTTAAGGAACTGCTGACACCTCATGGAAAACATTAAGATTCATCTTATTAAAATATCCCGCCAAATGTATTTTTTTGGTCCTGCTGGGCCTGCATCTTGCATTACTCTTCAGTTAAATTACTAAAGGCTGACAAAACACAACCAATTCTAAAGTGATGAAAAAAAGCCTGCTGGGGTTTGTCTGTTTACTTAGATGCTGGTTTTAGAAAAGATTTGTATCCTGTCTCCAGGGTGTATTGTGTGATTTGTACAAAATCCAGGGTTGCGGGTGCCCTTCAGGGAATCCACAGGAGGAGACAGTGTTAGCAGAGACTCTTGGTGGCGTGAGTGGGGTTTTACTGATTTCCCAAGGCCAAATAAGAAGTTCATGCCACGACCCCAGAGGTCCTTCTCGGTTTCTAGAATTTACTGTGCCTCTGATGAGATGGCAAGAAAAATGTGAAGAAATCTGTCCTGTGTTTGTCAGGACTTTAAACATCCTTAAAGGTACACACTGTTTTTTCAAAAATTGAAAACCCCCATTGGTGGGTTTATTTCCAGTCCCTTTAGTTCCTGTCTCTGGTGGTGGTATCCCCGATGGTAGCCTGGCTGCTTTTCAGCTTGCCAGTCAAGGAGGAAACAGATTTTTGGACAAATGTAAAACCAGTGCCAGGAATGGGGTGATAACACTAAAACAAAGAAGAACTGAAAGACTAGACTGCATTCACCAGCTTTATCTTAGAAAGCATTTGTTCCTTCTAGTCACTGTTGAAAAAAATCCAGGTTCCAAGTGAAAAAAAGAACCCAAATCCAGAGTTTTAGACATTTTTTCTGCTGTGCTCTTACTTCAGGGGTGGATCCTTGCACTTGCATCCATCCCTCCTATGTGCAGCTGGCACCAGCCCCAGACTTGTTCTAACCTCGCAGAACCTGCAGGAGCTCTGAAACCTGATGCTGGGCATGGAAGGTTGTGACCCTGCAGTGGGGCTGTGCCAAGCAGCAGTGAGGAGAAAACTCCTTAAAAAGATGTGAACCAGTCCTTGAAAAGAAAGTCTCTTTCCCTCTCATGCTTTCAAGAAAATCAGAAGGAATACAGTAAAAAGTAGGACAGCAGTGGTCTGCGCAGGTTATTCAGAGCGTTCACTGCCTTCATATTCGATTGAAGACATGTTCAGTTTCCAGCATTAGGAAAATCTCCACTCTACACCAGTACACCACCACCTATGAAGGACTCCTTGAAAATCTATTTAAAAAGTAAGTCATTATGTAAAAAGATCAAAATCCACCAAAAAAAACTCCAAACCAATCCCACCACCTAGTATGTGCAGCGGGAACAGACAAGAAAAGCTCACAAGTCCAGTTGGTAGCCCAGCTCCCTCCAGCTGCACAGAACTGCTTTGGTGAAAATCCTCAGAAGAATAAGGCTTAGGTCACCTTCCTAAAACAGTGGTTACTGGTAGGATTTTGGGAAAAATGTCTTTCTAATAGCAAATGAATGAAACACAGCATGCAGACCATTCCAAGACTTCCTGACATTTTTGGGAGTGTTAGTACTGCCCATTTAACATGTCACCTCACAGGCATCTTGGCTCTCCAGAGCCCACTGGAGAAAAGCCCCAAACCATGCCTTAATGAAATGCAAAGACAGTACTACAAATTCCCTCAACAAATTGTAACCAAGATTTCTGCCAAGCCACAAAGGGAGCACCAGCAAACCAGCTACTCAGAAGTTCTGCCACGGGTTTTAATTTCTGTCTCCCTGCAGTTTAAAATCTCGTAGTTCCTTAACCTGACTAGGCAGCTCAGAAACACAAGACTTCAAACTGTGACACTCATATGGACTCCACAGCAGGGGTACAAAGAGGAGAAGGGAGTGAATTTCCGCTCATCTGAAGAAAAAAGATGTTGAGAGTGGGGGAGAGCAGGAGAAATAGAGACCGAAGCAGGGCAAACAGAGAAATACCAGGGGCATGCTAGGGGTGTTATCAATGACAGAGGGCAGTGTGACAACAACAAGGTCACAGAATTAGGTCAGAAAGTATGGACCTGCCCCCTGGATACTGCTGCTGCCCCCCAGCACAGGACATTTTTGAGAGAGAATTTGAGACATTTTGAGACCCCAAAACTTCACCTAATGAGCCCCTGTCCTCGACCCTCTCTGTAAGCTGAGTTTTCAAGCCATGTGGCTGAGTCAGCCTGAGCCAGCAAAGGGTCCCACAGTCTGAACTGTGCCATGAGTTTTGTTGTTGCTGTTGTTGTTTTTTTAAGAAGTGCCTCTGCTATCCGAGCATCATGTACAAGTTTGACCTATATAACAGACCAAGTAGGTCACTGAGTGCACATTGGACCATGACAAATTGATTTTGAACCATCACTTATCTGGCTCTGTTGCTGTCAAGGAGGATATATCAGTGTGATTAATAAATTATTTACCAAATAGATAAAAGCATGCTTCCCCCACCAGAGATTCTGGAGGGTTTATTGTTTTAAGCTGCTGCACTAATTGGGCTGTACATTCACTTGCAGTTCCAAGAGAGATGAACATTAGAGGAACAATGCTCTTTACTGCACATGGTGGTGACACAGCAGAGGCATCCCATGAACGCCTACAACAAATGATGCTCAGTTCAGTGTTTTCCTGGCACAGTTCCCAGCACCCCCTCCTCCCACCAGTCTCCATCCAGCGCTGCCCCCAGCCCAGGGGAGAGAACTGGCCTCACAGGGGCACTGAAACATTTTACCTATAGCTCCACTACAAAAGAAACATTTTACTTAGCATCCACTAAGATGTGAGGGACAGCTTTGAGATTCCACTCTGTAGCCTTCCTCTCTTTAACTCAGAAATGATCCTAGATTTCTTCCCCTGCGATTTAAACCATCACAGTTGAAAAACTACCCTAACAGGCAAGAGAAAAAAAGGGATAACACAATCTTTTCCTCAACTAGGAAGTTTTTCTCCATCCCCCCCGAACTAAAAACAAAACAGAAACCAAATAAACCAGATTAAATAAAAAATATTCTGCAGACAGGAGGGGGGAAAAAAATACAGGAATGCCTTGCACTCTCAAGGTGTATATCATCTGGCTGTAGGAAGCCAGTTAGTAATACAGACTCCTCAGAGATTATTCAGACACTTGGGTAAAATAACAGATCTCCAAAGGGGCTTAAAGTTAATGAAGCTCTTAGCAACTAAATGGGGTTTTTTTGAGGAAAAAGAAGGAGGAAAGTCAGAAGAGAAGTGGGAGGAGGAAAAGGAAAAATCATGGAAATTACATTTCTAATTGTAGGAGAGCAGTAGTAGAATGTCAGCCTTTGCCAGAAATTTTTTGCAGCATCCAAGAATTCTGCTCTATTTATCTTTATTTTTCCATTTTTAAATTTCAATTTTTTTTTCTGCATTGCCTTGATAACTCCTACAAAGCAATCCTGGCTGTGTCTGTCTTTCACAGGAAAGAAAGACTACTTGGATTTGGGGTTTCTGAAGAAAAGTGCTTGAGAATCACAGTACCAGATAAAGATGCATAATGTGCTGGCACTTGAATTTAACTATATTTATTAGCTCTTTTTTAAAACTCTATTTATTAGCTCTTTCCTGTGGGGTATCCACTAATCCCAATCACTAGAGAAAAAGACTGTATTATAATGATTCTTAATTAGATACAGATGCAACAGATTGATTCATTATTTCCATGTGCTGCTGTCAGTGTTTTGTGCAGTGTTTTCAGTTTCATTAAGCTTCTCTGCCCAATTCCTTCATGAGCTGTTTCTGTCAGCTAAAACAGCCCCTCCATCCCCAGCAACACTTTTTGTCCAAGCATTTCTGCTTCTGATTTCTTTTATAAGCCTTATCTATGGCATTATTCTTTGCTGCTGTTGTTTTATACTGGAGGACAATTTTTCACCTTCAGAACTTGAGTTTGTCCTCAGTAATAAAAAGAAAAAAACTTTTGAGTGAGGGAAACTGCAGTGTAATCTAAAATGCATTTTAATCACTGCAACTAATTATGAAGAGTGGTAAATCAGTAAGGGTCAGAGCTCTAGCACCTCACTCCAAATGACAAACAGTAGTACCGCTGATTGTAATGGGATTATTCCTGTGAGTAGCTGCCCATTACTTTTACTGAGAGATTTATAGTCTCTGTGCAAAACTGTCTGAAAGATCATTAATAACAAAAATAATTAACAAGGAAACTGAAGCAGTTATATAGAGAATTTCTGCAAACAATGGGAAAACTTCATTTATGGTTGAGACAATGAATAAGAACAGTGAAAATCTAGGTAGCTCTGTATTGCTATCTGATACCAATAGGCATAATCTCCTTTTAGGGGTGGGCAGGGTAGGAGGAAAAGAGCCATCTGTTTAAAGATACATGCACTAAATTGTTAAATTTGAGAAGAAACCAGGTAGTAAGACAACAAATGACTTTTTATAGGTGTTAAGTACTTTGATTATCAGGAATTTTGAAAGGGACCAGATTTTCTCAATCCTCATTGCTTCCCAGGCTGGGCTACTGGGCTCCATGAAGTGGAGGTGGACATCTCATGGCTGGGGTTTATCAGCTCCCGGGCAGGGCTGTGAGAATGCAATTGCTCCGTGCCTGCCTGAAGTTCTGCGCTGCACTGGGGGTGCATTACCCCAAGCAGAACCAGCCCACCACTGTCTGCAGTCACTCCTGGAGACCTGCCTGCAATTTTGAGACACAGCCTGTCTCCATTGTCTCTTTACAACATGAATGTAGCAAAACCTAGGAAGACAGACATGAGAAGGCCTTTACACAGGTTAGATCTTATACTTTTCCAAAGGTTCATAGACAGAGATGGGATATGGTGCTGGATGGGCCACCTAGTAGCAGAGCCACCCCTGATGCCAGAACAACCTCCCTGTTTAAGGTTAGAAAAGGCACAGGTTTGATCTGTTTGGCAGGCTCCATGCAGGGTGACAAGATACAACTTGAGCAGGATTGTGAAGACGTCTGGTCAAGATGTCCTCAAAATTTATCACCTCTTGCAAAATAAATATCAGAGGTTCCCTTTGACTTCTCATCGTCAGGGCTCTGCACTTTTGGTGGGTATTTTCAGAAAGTGAACCAGGTCGAAAAACTGCACATGAGGACCCAGTAACTGTTTTGGCTTATCCCACTCTTACTTAATATTTCTCAACAATGTTACTCTGCCTCCTACATTTCACCAGAATATTTCTTGCTGGCAAAGTGGGAAAAGAAAGTAGTCTTTTGTCAGCAGAGAAAATTCCAAAGTGTGCGATTCCCTCAGCCCTGAGGCTTTGCTACAAACATGTGTAGAGATCTGAAGCATGTATTGCTGTCACCAATGACTGCCACTTCTGTGTGGCATGACCCAGACTTGTGTTCACACATTTAAAATAATGAGATTGCATAATGCATGTGATCTTGCAACCTTACTGGTTAATAAAACACCTGAGACACCTGATCTTGAGCCCTGATTCTGTGTGATATGCCAGAGTGTATTAGTACCCCTGGGGCTGCATGATATATGTGCCATATTTCTCCAAGATCTCTGCACAATGTTGTCTTCAGACATGCAGGACAGAAAGAAAACACAAGGTAATGCAAAGGTAAATTCATGTTTTATTCTGTTACAAAAAATCAGCCAAAACATATAGAAAACCTTTGGACAGGCTTCGTATCTAAATCACTCAAGATATTTGCCTATTAAAATTCATTTCATGGATATTGTGTACAAGTCTCTTAAAGATTTGTTCTATAATTAACAGTTTTTGTGGTAGATGGTGTTACTTGTTCCCAGGAATCCCAGTGCTGTTTTCCCTGAAGCTACTGCATCAAGACAAAGGCATGAAAAAGTGAGCAGCAAGGGGAAAAAAAGTGCCATTAGATCTCTTCTTTTGTTTATTATGTTTGACTAGGGAGTTTACCTTTCTTCTTTTTTTAATCTTGACTTTTTTTTTTTTTTTTGTCTTTCATTAAAATGCAATGTCCTCTAGTTGATAGCATTTGGGCATCTTTCCCAAGTCTGCCTGACAACATCAATGGCGAGCTGTTGAGCTGCAGTGACCCCCTAAGCAAGCTGTCCTCTGCTGTTTTGGCTGCACCTACTATTACTCAAGCAGTGGGAGCCAAACAAATGCGACACTTGGATCTTTCTCACTTGTTCTGCAAAGCAACCCCACCAAGCCCGGAGTACGGACACGCTGCATAAGGAATCGACAATTCCCCGCGATTACACAGCGGGACACAAGCACTGGCAGCAGAGCTGAGAAGTTAACTCTGGGGTACACAGGGCTGACAAATGCAGAGACATATTGATCCTCGGCAGTCTGTCTCATCAGTAAAGTAGTAGTGGGCTGCATATTAACACAACCGCCTGTAAGGTGACAAAAGACAGGGAAGGACGCTGGAGCTCAGTGCCCGGGGGATGAACGTGCTGTGCCAGCACCACACCTAAGGTGGAAGGTCAACCAGCCACCACTGCTTGGCTCAGAGCCTCACCAAGGCTTGGTTAAGCAGGAGGATTAAAAAGAACCTCTTTTGCTGAAGTGTTTGTGTCAGAGTGAGCCAGACTAGAAAGAGCAAGCAAATTAAGCAAAAGGAAAATGAGTTCCACAGGTGTTGGACAGAAGAACTGGGTAAAAACGACTGCTTACAAATGTGCTGTTGCTGAATGAATGCACATGTCTTCAGCTGGCATCAAGGGCAGAAACAGCTCTCGCTTGGTTCCTAGACATGTAGCAACAAATACTTCTCTGCCTTCTAAGTACAAGCTGGAGGTGTCACTGTAAAACCCAGCCCAGCGCCAGGAAGTGCTTCAGTGGCACTGAGGGATGGTGCTGCAGTGTTTGCTGCTTCGGAGTGATTGATGCTGCAAAGCATCTCCTGCACTCATCCTCCCCTCACAGAGCCCATGTGGCTCTGGCAGCCCTGCAAGAATCAGCCTGCACAATCCAAACTCCAGAGAAAAGAGGTCTAATTCCTTCATCAGTGTACATATCTGTCCTTTACCTGTAAAAAAAATGAGTGTAAATGGAAAAACATGATATCCTGTGAAATTTTAGGTTTCCATCAAAAATCCTGAGTGGGCTTGAAGCAAGGCATTGTGGAAGACAGTGGGTTTGACAGATTATTCTTAAAAAATGTAAGCACTAAAGTACTTTTTTAAACACCACTATTGGAAACAATATTATTTTAAAATAGAAATAGTGTAAAATGCTGTTGTTAGTTGATTTTGTCATATGCTATAGCTCAGATATTATTATTACTATTAAAATAAATAACTTGATTAATAATCATGTAGCACTAAAGAATTATTTTAATTCTTGATTATCAGTATCTATTTTAATACCCCTGGGTGTGTACTGTTAACACTTTCCATTACAATTTCAGGATGCATATTCATTATGTCAAAATTTCTCATGAAAGAGAAATTCTGTTTCCTGGGAAACCCCAGTCCTTTTCTGTAATTTTTTTCCTTCTTCCCTTTGCTTCTCTTTATGATTTTTCTAGAAGATTTTAGGCACATTCTTGTGTAGGTTGTCTGGACTCCAGGCTAAAGAGGTCTTCAGACTATTTGTGGGGTGTCTGAAAAAATGGTTTTTATTTATTGGAGACATAGTTGNATTGAGTCAAGGAGAAAACCTCTCAATCACCTAAAAAAAAAAAAAAAAAAAAAAAGGAAAAATTGAAAGAAATTCTTCCATAGATCACAGTAATTCTGGCTGATGGTAAAGGCCCTTTATCACCACACTCACATAAATACAACCCACCTGCATCAGCAGCCAAGTGCACCTGGGACCTAAATTAACTTCTAAGTACATTGTGAGGATGTTCTGCTCTGGATGATGAAGACAAAAGAAGATGAATTCAACAATTTCATTATTATTTTAGTACCACAGTGCATCACTGATATTCTTCTACTTTGGAATGCCAGGGATAATGGAAAGAAACCAAAAATATTTCAAAAGGGCTATATTTAGGCCTACTGGACAACCTCACTATATATAACCTACATTTTTAACATCATCATATTCCTTGCAGTCTCTGCTGACTTCTGAAGTGGTGAAACTCAACAGCCTCACTCTACATAACATCAGGGAGGGAAAAGCTCTTGAAACAAGTGTAGAGGGAGGAAGGGTGGCAGCTCAATGCCAAGCCCTTGCTCCTACCTTCAGACCCCCATGGAAGGAGTGGAGGGAGGTGGATATGGCTGTCAGGGCTTGGGGCAGGGCTCCTGTCAGGGTAGGAAAGGTAACCCAGTGTCAGTGCAGTGTGCCCTGTCTCTCTGTCCACAAGGGAGCTACAAATGTCTCTCCCATCAAAGCCCTTGGGAGCTGAGTTCAGCCCATTTTGGGTAGAGGTTATTTACATAGTCCAGTCAAAAATGTCCTCCAGCCCTCTCCTGCAGGTCTGGTACCTTGATTTCAATGGCAACATCTCATCTGAGATCAAAATCTACCCTTCTAGGATAACACAGATTTTCTTTTTTTTCTTTTTTTTCTTTTTTTTTTTTCTTTTTTTTTCCTTTTTTTTCTAATAGAAGCAAAAAACAATGCAGAGTCAGATGGATCAATCACTACATTATAGCCAATAATATTGATTATACTATATTTAGTTAGGTAATATCCAACATTGAAAATGCTAACATTCAAAGCTTAATAGATTATAAGTCATATTGATAACAACCAAAAATATTTAATAATTTAAAGTTCAATTGCATTGCCAATGAAGCAGGTTAGTTACAGACTCTTAGATGAAACCAAGGCTCAGACAACATCCCATTTCAGAGGTCTAGTGAAGGAAACATTGGAATAATCCTAAAACTTAGATTCCTGTTGATTGCTTGCTAGAAATATGAAGAGCAGTTAAAAGCCATTTGTAATTCAAAATTCTTTTTTTTTTTTTGGATTTGGGTTTTTTTTTAGTTTTGTTTAATTTGTGGAAACCAAATATTTTCCCAAAAGTAGGAACAGAAACCCATCGCAGTTATAAGTGGCATTTATGGTGCAGAGCAACTTCTTGAGCCTCAGGTGTTCCTTCCATACCTTATGCTCAAGTAGCTCTTCCCCTGGGGGTGGTGAGGTCTCTCTCTAACAGTGATTTACATCCCTTGGTGAAATCTTTGTGTTGTGTTGCTCTTACATAACACACAGACTCTGTGCATGCTGACACCAAGCCCAGCAGCACAGGACACTGGAGCAGGAGGAGCATACCTGAACAGGGAGGGCACTGGCCCTGCCCAGTAGCCATCCACCAGGGGGGCTGAACTCAGATTTTCAGGGACAGGCAATGAGATCTGAGATCAATAAGGGCCACAAAGGAAAAAAATCACAGGATCCTTTACAAGTAAATGGCCATTTAGTTTTTCCAGATGAGTAGCAACAAAATATTCTCACTTTGTTGCTATTTCTCGTTGATGAATAACCTGCGCTGTTCTTGTTTAATTCAGTATTGTTCTCTTAAGCTGCTGCATGCCCATACACATCAAATACTTACATATTGAATTCTGTGTGACTGCACATCCATGTGCACAGAGTACACCATAAAGTCTTCTATTGTGAGCCCCAGCAGCTAAGAAGCATTAAACCTGTCACTGACTCAGGTGACAGTCCTAAACACCAGACTAGTCTTCACTCAAACTAAATTACATCTTTTCCTCCATGTCCTCATTTTTAATCTACAAAGTAGGCTTGCTATAACAGTGCCCTCACCTCAAAAAAGCCTCAAAGCCAACACAAATATAGAAGCATCGGTAGTTTTTCAAAGCACAAAAGGTTTATGCCATTTTTCCTTCCTCTGTCAGTCCTACTTGTACCTTACCCTTTGGCTCTGCAGAGGTTTAAAGTGGCCATGTGTGAGCTAACAGGCAGCAGGCAGCTCTCCCCCTGAAAAAGCTGCCTGCGACTGCAGATTTATTTAAATGTGAATGTGTAGCTGGCTTCCTGCATGCAAAATAAAGCAGGTGCTAAAATATTAAACTCTACCACTGTCCACTATTCATTGCATCCAACTGGTGCTGTCAGAAGCAAGCTGCTTGACTAACCAGGGCCTGTGATTTAGTATGACATCCCAACTCTAATTACTCCCTCCTCCTGATTCATTTTCTCAGCCTCCAATTTTCAGATTCAGAGAGCCTGGATTCAAGGGGGTGTGGGTATGGTTATGTGCGGGAGAGCTGGAAATGCACTTGCCTCTGAATGCAGAACATAATGAATCACCTTGAGGCCCCTGAAATTATTTGCTACACAGCTAAGGCTTTCAAGGGGCGATTTAGCCTGCTCTCAGGTGTCTTTGTGGTGTCCTGGAGTATTCATCAAGTCTCACATCTTAAGCATGGGTGTCAGCAGCTGGCTCTGACCTGACTGTCTGCACTGGCCAGTGTCACCCAGAGCCTCTCTGCAGCTCTGCCCCATCTGCTGGGCACAGATACACCTTTTTCTGGCACGAAGCAGCACAAAAGTGACAGCACTGATATTATTCCCCTGTGTTCAGATTCGTGGCAGGGGATGGATCAGGTCATGT
The DNA here is from genome assembly GCA_013397815.1 of Aleadryas rufinucha. NCBI lineage: Eukaryota > Metazoa > Chordata > Aves > Passeriformes > Aleadryas > Aleadryas rufinucha. Next base: position 197,381 of record VZTH01006523.1, on the reverse strand, counting down.
GGCAGGGCAACCCCAGACTTCCCTGCTGCACATCTGGACCATAAGCAAACAACAGATAACAAACTGCAAAGAAAATAATCAGAAATGTTTTGAATAAATACACTCTGCTGCAGGGTTAATCTGCTCACATACCTTACATTTCACCAAGAGTCGTCCTTGATGTACTACAAAACAACAGCACAGGCAACAAGAAACAACAGCATCTTTAAAGCTCTCTGCAAGATGCTATTCTCTCTAAGAAAAAATTTTTCTGTATTGAAGAAAGAGAATATTTTGTTTACATCAGTAAAATATTTTTTTCTTTTAAAATTTGCCAGTTAAATCAGAAACAACAGAGACTTTATTTTTGAGAAGAAGAGGGGGAATAAACCCCCTGTTTCCTTTTATTTCTTGTTTGCTTTTCAGAGAGAAAGGCAAAACTTGAAAGTGTTTCCTGGAAAAATGAAAACGACTTTCCAGACTGTTAGGAAATGTTCTACCTATTTTTCATAGCCTCCACTCACTTTAGAAGGTTAAAAGAAAAGGGTATTCAGGTTTGACTTTGACTGGCTAATTTGTATTAATTATATTTTCTCAACTTGTATAGGTTAGGCTGATTTATGTGTTAGCTAATGTGCAGGAAGAAAATACCTTTTTCCTAAGGATATACATCTCATAGGCCATTAAAGCTGCCAGTCGTTAAGCACTGAGGTGTGGGACCTCGAGAGTGTTTCCCCAAAGTCCACAATTCAGGTTAGGTGACAGGAGCATGCCCCGTGTCAGGTAATGTAATAGATGGCAGGCAGTGTGCCACTGCTGTGTGGGCTGATCCTGTGAGAGATACCTGCCTTGCTACCTGCGAGTTGCCAGTTCATTGCAAATAATTCCTGGCACTGAAATATCTTATTTACCTTTCACAGCCTTCCCAAGAACCGCTGCCCCATGAAGCACCAAGCACCTGCCTTCAACTCCCTGAGAAAACCAGCCTGCCGTCCCTCCTGCTAGAGATATTGTTTGGTGCCTGCAGCAGATTTCTCACCAACTAATAGTAATAATAATAAAGTGAAAAGCTGCAGTGGTAAAATCTGACAATAAAAATTTTATCTGTAGAGTGCAACAACCAGTCTTGTCCTTCTGCAGTTTCCAAGAGGCTCCGGACACCCCTCACTTGCCCTTGTTTCAGATAGAAGTGGTTCTTCTTTGTAATCCATAAATCGTTATTTTGTCCATCTGTGACCACCACCATATGCAGTGGGCTTGCTAAGGAATGTGTGCAAGGTGGAGAGTTTCTCAGAAATCAGTGAATTTCTCAGAAATCAGGGTGGATTATTTGCACACAATTTTCAAATTAAACAACTCTAATAGTAGTTCTGGACTAAAAAACTCATGCCAGTCTTTTTCTGAAGTCAAGACTGCATATTTCCAGTATTTTCTCTCCTGTGTGAAATGACTCACAGGACATTCTTTTTTCTTTTCTGTTCTTTTATTTCATTCTTTATTTCCTTTTTGCCTTTCTGTGAGCTCACTCATCCTGTTTCCTCTAAAACACTGTTGCTAAAAACAAACATTGTCAATAATTTCAGTTTGAATGGATCACATTTTAATTTAGGGTAAATAAAAAAAATTCCTCTAAATTGAATTAATTTGCTATCATAATTTATTAAGTTCAATCTGATACTTCTGAGGATTTAGTCAAGATAAGGACCCCTTTTTGCTGTGCATTTTACAAATATACAACAACATATTGTTCCTGCTCCAGATTATTTATTGTCCAGATAAACAAAGGACAAGGCAAAGTGAATAACATACAAGGAAGTCAAAAAGGAAAAAAAAAAAAACTCAGTTGTGATTCTGGCTATTTATATTGTTTAGGAACAGGATTGCATTTTTGTTGCCAGATTGGAATATACAGGTTTCTCTCTGGCGTTTGGTCCTATTAAGGCAAGTAAGAGAGACATCTACACCCATTTTCTGCTGCATATTTATTTTGTGCAGTGGCTTGTGAAAGAAAGTGCTGACTGCTTTTTCTAGCTCTGAAGCCGTTTCTCAGTGTGTGTGGGAAACAGCAGAGATTGAAATTTAAGTCTGTTGATGAATTCACAAATACCTTTAAATCTGAAACTATAGCACCATTTTAAACCTTGGCCAGTGAGTGGGGGCCAGGCAAATTTATCCACTTTCCTCCTTGGTGTCAGCTCTCGAATGAAGTTTCTGGATGCCTCAGATGTGCATTCACCAGTCTCCTCTCCCCACAGCAGGAATGGGGCCTTGGCTGCTTGCAGCAGATGAGGTGCCATGGGTTTGTCCTGCGGCTTGGGAATTGTGTGGATTCTCTCCCCAGGCAATGGAGAGGCCTCCTGGGTGACCCTTGATGACTCTGCCATTCTGTTGTGAATTGTACAAGCTTACAAGATGCTCTGCACTTCCACTTCTGCCTGGAAATATTGCAGGAGAAAGCTCTCTTCTGTTCTTCTTGCTCCCAAATCTGTCTATAATGTGCATCAGGGAAGCATTCTGGTGTATGAAACCAGCACTGTCTCAAGGTCAAACCTAAAGCCAAAAAATTGTTGTGTTCATCATAACCTGCCTAGTCTTTGTTACTGTGTATCAGCCTGTATGTATATAAACTTGATTAAAGACCGCAATACAAATAATTAAAAAATTTATACTTCTCCCTTTTTCAACACTGTCATACAGCATAATTATATGATTTCTAGAAGGTACTTAAAAATGAATTAGAGGGTGTTTTCTTCACATTCTTCGTTGCAAGTGAACTACTGAGCTTAGTATTGCCTTCTGTAAATACCATTCCAAATAATCATGAAACATCTTATAATTCAGTTATAAATAACCTCTGAGAACCATAAAATGATATATTCTAGGTTAGTGACACAAACAGATGTATTCACCATCCTGACTGTAAATGAAACCTAAAACAAACCCAGCATTTCCACTTACTTTGATCTGCAATGTGCCTCTGTGCATGGGAAGTACAATGGAGCCCATACAGACTGTAACGCTCTCCCTGGAATTAGGCCTTCTCAGAAAAACAAAGTTAAAATCAGAACAATACAAAACACTCAGTGTATTTCCCCTTAAAAAAATAAATAAAAAAGGCCTTACTCAGCAGAGGTTGAGATGTAGAAATACAGGAAGAATTAACAACCATTGCAGGAAAGGATGCTTTTTTTTTCTCACACTGTGTTTTCTCACACAAAAATCATGATGTGGCATTTCTAAGGATGATGTTTTACTGTTGCTTATGTATTAACTTCTGACATCTCCTCAACTCAATGTTTGGTGCAATAAGCCCTCTTTGCACTATCAAATGGTAAAACAGTTTTAGAGTAAATGAAAATTGGGTGAATGAATGTGGCAAACCTAAACTGGGGAGAAGGACTGTTCTTCACCAGGTGATAGAAAGATCTACAAATCTGTGCTTAACTCAGACATTTTAAATACAGAGGCACTGTCATTACTGTTGTTTAGCTCAATGTTTGGGGTGTTCAGATAAAAAAAGACATGCAGTATTGTGATCACACGGGATCAAGACAGGGATACAATTTTGTATGGTAAAGCAAAGCTTAAAAAAGAGAAAATAAGTAGCACCCAGGGTTGCATTAGGTTAACAGTGATGAGAGAAATGAAACAAGGTGGAAAGCTGTATTTTGTCAGAGTGCCCCAGCACGTCGTGTGGAGCTCACACAGTACTAACCAAGGCTCTGCACCTGCAGTGTCACCTTCCCCTCCACAATGGCTGGAGGCTCTGAGAACTGGTGGGCATCTAGTAGAGACTGCTCATGAGCATGAGCCTCACAAGGGTGGGTGGTCATGTATGGGGACAGAAATGAAGCTGCCAAGAGTGGCTCATGGCAGCAGAGCACATTTTGATAGGAGGTGCGAAGAGACAAGTTGACTAATTACAGGATAACATGCTGGGCTAGGTGGGTTTGATTCCTAAAAACCCTGGGTGAAGCCTCACAAATGTGTCATCTCAGATGTCACTGTGGCACCCAATATCACCCTCTGGTTTTTTAGTTCTATCGCCAAGTGGGAGGAATAAAATTGATGATCTTCTTCTAGCGGCTTTGATAAATAAGTGCAACTGTTTTCCTGCAAGCACCTGTTTCCTTCCTACATCTCTTCTTGGGAGATTTTTTAAAGAATTTTTTGCCTGAGAAGCAGCTGAATTCCAAATCCCAGGTCACCCCCCATCTGTTTGCAGAACACAAGTTAGTTAATTTTGGTAATGCTAAAAAAAAGTTCTAAAAAGCATCTTTCACATTGATGCTCCCCAAGACTGGAAGGCAAGGCATATGGGGGAGCAGCAGTTGGTGGAACAATTTTATCTGTGGTATGAGAAACTAGATAAAAGTGTTCTTGTGAGGACATATGATAAATGGTAAAGGCAGATTTGATGATCACCTTTTTCCCCTTGTGCTTTTATTACCTACATGTTGCACAGCTGGTACTGACAGCCAGTAATGTGTGCCTAGCTATTTTAATATTCACTTTTGGAATAGGGTGGGAGAGACTCCCCATTTTGTGGTTTGTGGCTCTGTAGGTGTTTGTAACTTTGCAGCTTTCCATCTGCACGGAAATTCACGCTCACTTCTGGGCACAGTGTTGCCAGGAGGACGCAGATAAGCTGAAGGGAGCTGGGAGAAAAAGAACAAAAGTTATTGTGAGACTGGAAGGAGTGATATATAAAAGAGATAAGTATGCACAGCTTGACTAAACAATGACTAATTGCTAGAACATAATAACAATTCTGAAAGGAGTCTTAATTGATTTATCTGAGGAATGCTCAAGGCTTCTTTTAAAATGCTATACTATTAGAATTATTTATCTGTCTAGGTTAAGGATACAATTGAAGACTTCTGTCCTCATTTGATGTTTGAAATTAGGGAAAACTAAGCACACGTACAACCTTAAGCATCACAAGGTTATTCAGATGCCAGTGGCACTTAAAATATTCTTTTGTGAATAGTCGAGTGTGTCACCAGAGGAAGCTAATGGGTATTCTAGCGTCTCAGATGGTGATAAACAAGGACATGAAATGATAATGGTTACAGGAGTCTTAACAGTGACTTGTGGCCTGTGAATTGCTGTATAACAAGGAACACCAGCCATGAATCCTGGCTAAGGTGGCCAGCACAAACTGCAATGAAACTTGTGAAATGGGGGGAGAAGGGATATGGTATTCCTTCCAAAAAGTTAAAAATATTAGCTTATAATACTCAAATGGTATAAAATGTCACAGCTTTGACTTCAGCGGCATCGTGTTGATTTGCGTTAGCTGAAGTTCTGTCTCTAAATTCTTTAAGAAAACCCAAAATGAAACTATAATGAATTTATTTCTGGAAGGACACCATCTGGTGTTTTATTGCTAGCTGACAAGAAGTAGGAAAGGATAGTCTGACTGCTGGTTGCAGGAGCAGTGCAGGATTTGCATTTTGCAGGGGCTAGTAAGGATGATATTTAACCAAATATCTCTTTTTAAAAGGTCCTCTCACAATCATCTACAACCTGGAAATGCATTCAAACCAAATCCAGTGACCTGGATATCATAAAATGTCTCTCTTTAAAAGCGATGTAAACTAAGAATAATGGCACAATTCTGTCATGCTTCAGAAAGAAATTAACCCCTTGTCTAGATCTGTATGGTGCCTAACCAATCATCTCCATTTAATGGCTTCAATATTTCTGGTGATTATAAAACTGGCTCTGAATATAAGTTAAATCACCTTTGAAGATTCATAATCCTGTGTAAAACTGAGGAACCGTAATCCTTACTTGGATGCTGATTTGATTGCATACTCTGATTCCATTCATTTTTTTCCATGCCTCTTCTTCTACACAATAACTAACTTTTTCTGTTTTCCCAGCATGTAACTCTATAGAACTATCCATCATACCACATTACAACGCGAGCAAGGTAAAGGTAGCTTTTATGCACTGTTGTTGATTACTTTTGGGAAAACGATATTTAGGGTTTATTTTACTTTTTTAAAATTTTGTGGCTGTGTCAGATGCATCTCCTTTTCGTTCCTGTTCAATGGTAATTTTAGAAGAGCCTGTAGGTAGAGCCATCAAATTAAGGGACTGGAGACGCTTTCTGAGAAAGAATAAGGTAGTCACTTCAGGCATCAGTTCTCTGAGAGGCAGTCAGTTTGTTCTTCACCTCAAACAACAGCCAGTCACAAAGCAAGTGCCAAGACAGCATCTGAGGAGATAAGCATGAGTGTAGGCTATTAAGTAAGGGAAAGCTAAGAAAGCAAAATGCTGTATTTGCCTATTTTTATAATGAAATGCAGACATAACAAATGGTGGGACTGCAACAGAAAGGGTACAATTTATTTTATGGAAATGCATATTTGGTAGAGGTTCAGCAAAAGAACCTTTGTTTCATGGCATTTGTATTAATTTGCATGATTAGCAAGCACCTGTTGTATGTAGCAGGTAGTGAAAACAAAAGCAACTGTGAGGGATAATCTCAAGACTCCTCATTTGCTCGTGAAGCACAGGTTTCCCTGATGAGACAAGGGATTTGCTATCCTCCACCAGCAAGGGTTGGGTAATGGTCTTTCTGCTGCTGAGCCCAGCTCTGCTCCTCCCAGGCCCTGGTTCTGCACAAGAGCCCTCAGTGCAGACCAGCAGCAGGGAAGAGCCTTCCCGAAGGTTTGAGCTGTGACACCGTGGCTCTGTCACTCTGGATTCCCTGGCCTCTGAGGAGCTGTGGGAATGGCTCTGAGGGGGACACGTGGGTCTGAGCTGGATGTGAAGGCATTTGCTTTCAGGAGCCCCTGAAACTGCGGCTAACTCAGCTGACTTTGCAAGTACTGCTATGACAAAATAGATGCTTTTCTTTCCACTAGACACTGCTCTTAGGCTATTGGGAGTTAAATTGTGGGCAGTTGCCAAAGAAATGCCAGACCACAGGAGTTATATGCAGTCAGGGGACTGTGTATAACTTCTGGTTTCTAAGGAAGAGTACATAAGGATAATCCCATAGTTTCAGCATTAGGACAGCTAATATTCTTATTACCTTTACTTTTGTTAATGTTACTCGGAAAATACAATGTTAATATATATAATTGTAATTACAGGAGGTTGGCAATTATAAAAAAGGCCATGAATAGTTCTCAGTCAGACTCAGGAATATAGAAAGTGATGTGCCTGCCCTTCTGCATGAGTGTACTTAAAAGGAGATAGCTCCTAATATAAAGCAGCCACACATAGACTGAAGTGGGTAAGGAAGACAGAGCCTCGTGTACATCTCCCATCATAGAAATCCAAAATTCACAGCCAAGAAACAGAGGACACAAAGAACATCTTCCTAAAGGCAGATGCAGAGAGAGCCAAGCTCCTCTGTCCATGGCACACTGAAACAGGAGCTGTATCCAAGCGTGGTCAGAAGGCACAAAAGGTGACTGCTCATCAGGAAGTGAGGCTGCAGCTACAGCCTTCACATGGCTGTGGGCCCAGCTCATGAGTCCTTCTGTAACCCAGGTGTATCAGCTTGGGCACCACACAGTGCCAGCAAACTGAAGTCAAACTGGAAAATGAGCTGGTGAGAACATAATGCACTACTTTGTTCTGATAGATTAACTGGTCCAAGTTTCCACTGCTCTGCACTCCACATGCTTCTGTGCACAACCCCCATTTAAATAACAGGTTACTTCAATTATTAATGTGCTTTAATGTCTCCATGACTTTGCCACAGAATTTCTATGTACCCTTGGGCAATTCATTTTGTCTCTCTGGCCTTTAGTTCACCATTTTCAAAATAAATGTGAAGCCAGAGCTCAATTAACAAAGACAACAGAGAAATGGGATGACCCAGAGAAAGAGAAAATATAGATATTTGAATCCTTGTTGTGCAACAACTGTACAAAGAGAGGATGGAACACAGAAGATCTATGACAATGTTGGCTGCGAGGTGCAGGGATTCCAAACTAATCTGGAGCTAAGGAATTCAGCCCATCCCACACACTCCTGCCCAAGCATAGCTACAGGAGTGTGTTCTTACACAGACCTGCCCGAGGTGCTGCTGCACCCACAGAAAGGATAATCTGTCATGTGGGTAAGCAACATAGGGATACTGTGCTGAAGGGTGTTACAAGGTACTTAAATACATTTAAAATTTGGATAATATCATCCTGTACTCAACAGTATTGTGATTCAGATGTCCCAATGCATCAGGCTTAACTCTGAGTGATAAAATCTTCTTTTGCTGCAAAGTACTTTATGAGAAGCAGTAGATGCAGCAAATAAGGCAGACAGAGGCTAACTGTAGCCTTTTTCCATGTAAGAGTGATGACCTGTCATAGAAAGATTTCCCTAAAAACGTTGATTTTTTTTTTTAGTTTCTATCCAAGTGCACGTGTAAGTCACACACTTTGCAACAAAGGCAAAAATGGGATATACTGTCAACCCTGGATAAATGGCTGAAATGAAAACCTTTTCCAAGCAGTAAGTGATTTAGGAGCTTGTGTATAACTTCAGTGCAGGATTTATGGTCATATGCTATCATACATTGTACGCACATAACAAAAATATTATCCAAAAGCCAAAGTCAGAGAAAGAATGGGTGATTAAGAGAAAGAATTCCCAATATGCTGAACTATGATTAGGCTAGTGGGAGTGCTGCTATGAGAATTAAATTTCCAACAAAAGTAACTCAGTTTTATCTCTTCTGAGTAATTCAGTACATTCTCACTTTGCTGTTACAGCTAGCTGTAACTTCCTTTTCTCTATAATTTATTCAAATATCCCAAAGGGTCAGATAAGAAAATTGCTTTCTTGGAACCAATAATGAATATGGGGTCAGTCAATGCGAAACAATAAGGTATGTTACCAAAAATTATTCCTCATATCAAAACAATGTCTGCCTCTAAATCATGTTTCCAACTATTTCTTCCAAAACTGGAAAATCTGGACCACATCCCCATTTATAGGCTTTTACAGATGTAACACTTCTGCTTACCCTCCTCATGCAGACTGACAGTCTGCCTTGCTGAGGAACGTTCTTCTTTCCTTCTTTGAAACACAGAGCACAGTCTCACAGACATGCTAGAAACCCCTTGATTTTTAGCTGGACGCTTCCCAAACTCCCAAGCATTCTTCTGAAACTGCAGGTTCTTGGTCACAAGGTGACAAAAAAGCATGGAAAGGAGGGTTAACAAAGACATTTCTAAATTGCTTCGAGACTGTCTGCATTCTTAAAGCAAAAAAGACTTAGATTTTTTAATACAAAAGTTCCTAATGTTTTATCTTACCCTTAATGTGATATCAGGAAAACCTAATTTTTCAGGCTTGGTGAATCTTCCAGCAAGTTCTCCATATATATCAGTGTCTCCTTACACAGCACAGCACCCTGCTCTTAAACTAATTTTGTCCTCTGTACTTGTACTTTTATGGACAGTGACTTCTGCCTAGTTCTATCCTAGATCCTTCCTATACTCCCTATTACCCTGTGTATAGAAAGAATATCTTTCTACAGGAGTGGGCCAGCAAGTGAGAGGCGGTCAAAAGCTCTTTTCATGCCTTCTCAATGTTGACCTTCAATGAGGCTTCAAGAATCTTCACTACAGAGAGCGCAGCCATGGCTGAATTCACTACAAAATGTTAATTCAATATAGAGACATGCCAGTCTGCCACAGCAGCAGGATCAGTGCTGGTGGAAGGGGAGGAGTGAGGAGTCTGTATTCTGCTCTGCTGCAAGCTGCTTTTCCAATTGCAGCATCTCCTATCTCTGATATCTCTTTCAAAAGCAGAATCCCAGTACTGCAGCTGAAGTCAGTAGTCACTTGATGTGAAACCTCTACCAAATCTGCTGTTTTCAGTGGATTCTGAATTCTGACTTTTCAAATCAGTATCACAGTGTGGAAACTCTTGATGGTGTCTCTGGGTCTGGCGTGTGAACCCCATGTAAGAGAGAAGGGTTATGCAACTGTAAGCACTCCATCAACTTCCTTAATTCTGTTTCTTTTTGCTTGGGATTATCTCAGAAAAAAAGATGTAGCCCATGGAAGAAATATAATGTGAAAAAGAATAATCATCTATGCAGAAAAGATTTAGTACAGAAGCAGTTCCTTGGTGTTGGCCATTACAATTATTCTTTCTACATAGCAATTTTCCATAAATGAGGTAGATCTGTAATAAAACTGATTAAAAAGTATCCTTCATTTGACCTTTTTCAAGGTGTACTGCCACCATACTGTCATGTGATAGTGATCTTTGATTTTCTTTTCACAATATTTTATTTGACACAGTTGATGAAAAAGAAATCCATATATATTGAAAATTGCACTGTCGTTGATTCTGATGTCAAGCCACAGCCATCATCTCAAATTTTGTCTCCCTAAGTGTAAATGCCCATAAACAATACTTGGTGTTTAAATCTTCGGGCTCAATTTCATCTTGCAAATCAAGAAAAACCATTGAGTACTAATGATTTCAATTTAAAAGGAATGGGGTTTGTTTTGATCCATTTAAAAAAAAAAAAAAAGTGGAAAATATATTGCTGTGAACTTCCACCCAAGGATGGAAATATGCCTTAGCTTTCCTTGCAAAAATAGTAGTTAAGCACCTCAGAGAAATTTTAGCATTAATGAATAAATTCCAAGGATAGTCTCCTGTGGGAGGAGTACCCCAATGGTGATGCATGACCCCCAGGTGGCTTTCCAGCAGTCACGGCTGTGACACAACGACTCTGACACGCCACGAGTGGTAGGATTGCATTGGCAGAGGGAGGGACAGGCTGGCAGGTGTTGCTGTCACTGAAATTTCAGGGTTACACTGGGATTCCTATTCATATTCACGCTGCACAAACTTAGAGCAGTGAAACCTCCAGCAAACTCTTGTCATCACCTTCTTGTGATTTTCCCTCCAAGCTCTTCCTTCTCTCATCTTGCAGTTCCTGGTGACATGGGGATTTTATCAGCTCGTTTAGTAAGGGAAATTATCCAGCTCTGATGTGATGTCTCCTATGTTATGGATGCAGAAACTGGAGAGAAATTAAATTACTTGACTAAAATCAAACAGTCAGTGACAAAATAAATGTGGGGGTCACCTATCAGGTTAAAATGTCAGAAATCCTTCACTATAAATGACATTCCATCTTTCCTGTCCTTTAAATCCAGTTTTCTGTGCTTGATTTACAGAGATCCATCCATTAATTATCAAGAATGTGACCATGGGTCCTTAGAAGGAAAATACAGGAGAGTCCCATAGAAGGAGATGACCCATAAGCTCATTTTATATAGGGTCATTGATTTTTTATTTATTTGTTATTATAAGATAACTTTATTGCTGGGATTTGTATTCTTTTTGTTATATTTTTTAAAAAAATTTTTGCATCCACATGTTATTCTTTTCCTGTATTAGATGTTTGCTGATGATCTACTGAATGTCAGACTTGCCATCAAATCAGTATCTTAGAGCCTAAAATCTGATCTGTCACTGGATAGCTGCTTTAGAGGTGTACTGACCACAGCCAGTGCCTAAGACACAGTATGCAGAAACATAAAATAGGGGGATCCAGGGAGAATAGGGGGAAAGGCCATTAGGCAATACCCCACACAAGTCAATTCCTCCATCTCAGAGAAAGTGCTGTCACAGAAATGTTATTGTTCCCATTTAGGACTCGCTTATTGCTTCCACTTAGGACTAATTTGGCAAATCACTGACACGCATTAAGTTGATGGGGTTTAAATATAAGTTTGACTGGTTTTCTGATTTAAGTCTTTATGTCCTTCTGAATTATTTTGGAACTCCGATACTGAAGTACAGAGGAAATCCATCAACATAATGAACAGGAGAACTGGACTGAACACAGAACAAAACCCTGTGATCCCGAAAGCAAGAAATGAGAAGAGAAGGAAATCTACTACGGATAGAAGATTTCTGAACCCAAGAAACAACAGAGAATGGAATCTAATCCAGAAAATGGAAACACACTACCAGTGATGTCCCTGGAGAGGCACCTGAACAAGGGCAATCAAGTTATGGTGTAAAAATTATGAGATAATTTAAAAAGCAAGAGGACTTAAGAGTGAAAATCAGAAGAGTGAATTTAAATGTATATGGTTTTTAAGGATAAACCATGAAGGAGCTGAGGAGTAATTAAGGAATAAAATACATATATATATTTTCATATATATATATATGTTCTTGGCACTGGACTCCTTTTACTCCAAAAGGTGCCTACACATAACATACCTGTTCTTTCAGATAGTAATGATGAGGAGCTATAAGATTGTTGTGTCAACAGAAAGTGTTGGAACAAGCTGAAAGAAAAAGGGGCAGTAAGTCATCAGCTCTGGAGTGGGAGAGGAAACATAGAGAAATATTCAAGATAATGGAAAGGCAGCACTGTTTAACAGGTTCTCCCTGCTGCTACTAATACAGGGCTATTCAATTAAAATGGTAAACTACAATTTCAGAATACAGAAGTAAATCCTTATTTTTTCACGGCACCTAGCAAAGATTAGGCATTTTCAGAAATGTTGCTACTATCACACCTTTGCAACAGCTCTTCATACAGCTCTATTATGGTTGCAGTGATCCTTTTTTATGTTAAAAATTACAGAAAATATTAGTGATATAACCCTCTGAACAGATCTATTAATGACTATTGTTAGTAACAGGATATTGGACTAAGCAAACCATTGGTCTGCCTTTTGGGACAACTCCTTAATGTTTAAATTATCACTCATCTTGTGTGTCATGTTGGTATTCTTAATGTCAACTATATTAAAAAAAAAAAAAAATCAGAAATAACAACATAATGTTGTAAAACCATAAAGAGCAAATAAGATTAGAAAAGCCATTTCCTTTACTGGGATTTGTGAGCTAAAGGTTAACTTCCAATTAGAGTTTAAAAGGAAGAACTTTTATTCTGCATTGGTTGAGGCTTTTAGCAAATCACATTTATATGTGCAGAACATTTGTATATTCCCTAATAACTTGCCATTATATTAAAGGCTGTAAGCTTGCCACCAGAACTTGTACAGCCAATCTGGACACGAGATATAGAGTGATAAGACTTGTTAATATTGCATTATCAGATGCTATTGCTTTGCTATTGGTTGCAATTATGCCACCGTTCAGTTGCCAGGTAAATCCTGTGTGCCTGCCTTGTATTGCTACGTATAAATAATATTCAGTAGAGGAAGATAAATTCCTGTGTCACGTTTGTATTGTCACAAAATGGCAATAATACTATTGTATTAAAAATAACATAAAGGAAAAAGATAAATAGTGCAAAACAATAACCAACATATTTAAATAATAGCAGGCCCAGGGGATTTAGTGATACTTTGCATTTTTATAGAGCTTTCAATATAAGGATCTCAAAACACTTCACAAACATTAGCAAAATAAGCCTCCCAACACTCTTTAGGTAGGGAAATATTATTATCCTCATTTTACAGATGAATAAGCTTCTTTATGAGGAAGATAAAGCCAAGTGAAGTTCCCAAAGCCACAAAGCATGTCAGAAGCAGAATTACTAAATAGGCTCCGTGCCTAGATTACATGGAGACAGAGACCTTGACAGACAGAACAGAATTCACATATTCTCTTGAAATCCAGGTCACATGTTATGCAGCCATCATCTTAATGAGAATTACAAACACAAAAAAGCCAAATATTCTTTTCTAAAGTCAAAACTAGACTGTAGTGAAGCCTTCCCATCAGGCTGCTTGCAGACTGCCCATGGAGACTCAAGGTAAAGCATCGCTCATTGTTTGCTTCACAGATCCCAGGGGTCCTAGCTGGAATCCACTAAAGGCTTGTTCCATACTGTCCACACTGCTTTAATATGACTCACATGAACCCAAATTCCTTTTCCATCAACCTGCAGATTTTTTTTTCCTGTTTTCAACTGATAAAAAGCCTTTTTTTGTCTATAAGTGATGTATAGTTCAGAGTACAAGCAGTCCATGAAGAAGATTTAAATTTTTTTTCCTATATATACCCTTCCTTTAACTCTCTGGTTATTACAGAAATGTATTTTACAGGTTTAACTACAGTGTGATTCACTATGAAATATGGATGATATCTGATGTAGTAGGTAAGACAGGAAGTAGAGAGTTTATGTCAGACATCAAGAGCCCAATTCTGACAGAGCACTTTCACAGGAAAATCTAGAGTTATCCCAGGTTTTCACAGCTGTAACAAAGTGCAGAACCTGACTTCTGGCATAAAAAAAAAATGTAATAAAATTGCTAAGAATGAAGCAAAAGCATTCAGAGCCAAGTTTTGGGGTTTTTATTTCATGGTAAATAAGAAGTAAGAAGAGGCAGCTGGAGTCTGCCCATTTTAGGAAGAAATAATGCCTTTCCCTTCCCCTTATTTCTGATTGCTACAGGTCCTACTGTCATTCCTGCTCAATCACTCTCAAGGCAGATGAAGCTTCACTAGTGCCAGCAGAAGCACACAGGGTGATTTTTGGTTGTCCTGTTGGAATTGGATTTGATCCTTGTGAGTCCCTTTCAACTTAGGATATTCTATGATTCTGTGATTTACGCCTACATATGTATATATACATACACTCACATACATATGTACCTATGGGCTATCTGAGCTTTCCAAGCAGGGTTGCATCAGCTTCAAACCCCCTTCTCTGATGACAAACTTCTCTCCTTTCACAGCAGGACAAGCCTGCCCCTTCCACATACAGTTGCAGAGGAACTCCTGAAACACTTCTCCCTAGGAAAAGTGCTCATATCAGCTGTTCACATCAGGAAATGGTTTTTTACTGGAGATTCAAGCAAATCCATCAAACCTCATTAAAAAGAAATGTGAAAAGTACAGATTGCTTTTCAGCTGGGACAAAAAGGGGCACATGGCCAGCAGCAGAGATGGGGGCAGGAACGAACCTCTGCAAAGCAGTCTAGAGTTATTTCATTGCAAAATGACTGCAATGCCACGTTCTCCATCTTTGAATGGATATAAGACTTTTTCCCAGTCATTCATTCATTGGCAATTTTTTTTTATATTTAGAAAATTGTCCTACTTAGAGCTGTTTTCAATGCAGAATTACCTATATGCCACTGCAGAACTACTTCACTGCCCTAGCTTCAAAATCCCTTGAGAATGTTTTTCCTTCCTCTGAATGAAATGAGGGACAAAGGCAATAATAAATTTCTCATGACATAATGTTTTCATTAAGTAGCACAAATATCAAACACTTGGATCCCCAACTATTTTTGACTCAAGCAGAAATATGTTTACTCTGACAACAAAACCAAAAGCCTATCCTTAAAAAACAGGGCGACAAAATAGATCTATTGATATTTTGTTGTTTTTCATAAAGATAACTCTTTCAGTTTGTCAAAAAGTGTGTAATATTCTCACAGTGCAGAACAGTAGGCACGGAAGAGCTTCCTAAATCAAAGTTTCTTAATAGAAATTCTGTTTAGAATAATCCATTTTTTTCTTGCTAAGTCACAACATCCAGTAAGAACTCCCTAAAACTGCAGTTTACATAAGAAAAGAAGCAGGAGCTTTACCACCATTAGTGATTTACATTCCTGAAATTGTGAAGAATTATAACATGAAATTATCCTTATAAACATGAATGAATAAATGAATATATGTATCTATACTGAAAGAAAACAAGCTCAGATTCACATTAAAAGAAGGAAATTGTGGAACCCTAAGTTTGGTGATGAACAGAAAGGTTCAAAGAAAATCTGCCTGCTGCATCTACAATGACCATTCAAAAATGCAACATCTTCTCTGGTCACAAGGTTTGATTCCATCCATCAACACCCACTGCAATACTCGGCATCTGTGAGAGACTCAGTTAACCAATCTTACAAAGATTCTCCAAACTCAAGGATAGAAAATACTGTTCAGTTCACAAGGGAACTAGTGTGAGAAGCTCTCTAGCATTGTAGAAAAAAATCTATAATCCCAGGAAACTGTCATGTCCACTTTAGATCTAACAGGAAAATATTGGGATTAAAATCTCAGAATGAGATTTATAAATGGGGGAAAGCAGCTGAATCCATCTTTTCAGGGGGAAATTTTTCTAAAATGGTGATTCCTAGTGCTTCACAGGGAACATACCTTTGTCCCCAGCATGCCACTAACTCAACATGACTCCAGCTGCTGCTGATGCCTTGACCCCAACTCACAGCTGGATTGGAGTGCAAACAAACACGGAAAAACAAAAGGAAAGGTTTGTCCTGATTTTGAGGAATTTAGTGAAAAGAGGACCAAATAATTGGTTGTAAAAATTGTAACTGGATAATGGTAGTTGAACAGAAGGAATGGAAAAAAATAACATTGAAAGCAGTAAGAAATAAAAGTGTTTAGTCTAGAACCAGTTGTTCAATCACACTGAATTTCAGAATTGAGACAGCTTAGTGTCTTTTATTACCTTCAAAATAGAAATATAAAAAATATAAACCCATAAAAACAGAAGAATGAAAAATATATAAATATGTATGTGTATGCATATATAATAAATACAGATGCTAGATAAATAGCTAGATCAATGAAAATGGGAAAAAAAAAAATTTGTAGTCAAGAACAAATACAATCTGCCGCATTATGAGTAGATCTTCACTGGCAAAGGGTTTCACCTAATGATCCCAGAATTAGAGTGTCAAGAGTTCAATGAAGCTTGATTTATTTTTTTTTTTGTCATTTGAATCTATTAGTGCTTTAGGTGTATGTGTTGAGTATATGGCTTATTTTCCAGACAGAAAACATTTCCCTAACTTGTTTAGGAAGAATGACTTTCTGAAAATGCCTGACTTTAACAAAGATGGGGAAAAGGATGTTGGACCATCTGTTTACACATTATTTGTGCTTATTTTGCACCTGCAAAACAGAACTCAATTCCCACGCTTGCCCAAAAAAGAACCAGCCCATAAACAAACAACAGGCTCACATGTGGAAGAGTTAAAAATTGATCTAAAATCTCCTGATATTCTCATCAGACTAACAGGCAATGACTTGCAAGGATTTCAGATTCAGGAGGAAACCCCCAGCTGCATCTCGACCACATCACTGTTAAACAGGTACCACATCGGTGCTCAGAAGCCATCAGAAATCAGCACCATAACAAAAGAGCACTTAATCAGAAATTCATTAGTTTCACCAAGCAAGTGTGGTCTGGGGAAAAGATGTACTTAGGGACAATCACTAAGGGTGAAGAGCTGAAGAAGCTTCACTGACCCAGGCAGAGCTTTTTCCACATACAGCAGTGAAGTTTCTGATCTAGTTTTACCCAGTCCAAACTCCAGCACTCACTTCATCCAGAGCCTGTTCAATCATTTTGGCATTTACAGGAGCAAAACGTGGGGCAAGCAACAGTATTTATGAGCCACCTGAATTATAGTGAGAGGCTAATACATTTAAAGGAGATCTGAGTCTTCAATAAAGCCAGCACAACCAGCTAAAATTCATTTATGAGTGGCCATTCACTGTGTCTGAAAGAGAAACATTTGAAGACTGTCGATGCCACGTTCACATGGGCCCAAGGGCAGGGAGATGTATGGCTTTTAGGCCTTACCTCAGTGGTAGGAACTCTTAAATAGAGGACTGTCATAGATCTGGGCTTTTTAAAGGCATAGTATTTCATATGATCAAATTCAGAAAATGCCTTCATCATTTTTTGTTGCACCAAGTCTTATGCTCTACCCACATACAGATGTTTGGCTGGGGTGTTTGGCTGTTTTCTATCAGTTAGTTATAAAAGTGGCTGGTGCAAGCTACCCCATCTCAAAAGCCACTGAGTAAAATCTTAAACCTTGTCTTCTTTGCTTAAAAAGTGTTTATTACCTGTAGAGAAAATGTGCAGTCATTATCTGTAGGGAACTAATATATTTGGATTAATTGGAGGTAAAATAAAACACTGAAATAGAAGACATGTTAGGACTCTGGGAGGTAAGCTATGAGCAATCAAGACATGATCACCAAGCTCATGTATTTTACCTTGCGGTAGAATACACTGTTTTGTGTTTGGTGCTTCACTATTCGGGCCTTAGAAGAAATAAACAACAACCAAGACAGGAAAAAAAGATGCTGTTTCTACACTATTTGTGAATTAATTGGCATGCAAAGTAATGATGGAATTTAGCAACTTAAATGACAAATATCCCAGGGCTCCCTCCCCCAGGCATCTGATGTGTACATCCATCCCTAATACTGTTTCATGGTTTCAGCCTCCAAGAAAAACAGGATGCAATATGCCTTCTGTCTATGATAAAGTTTCCTAATACAGTACAGTAATGCAATTTATTTTCATACAGCATCCTGCATATAAAATATTACATAACCCTTTATGAGAAGATAATGCATTACAGACTCAGGCACATTACTGTCTTTCAGGAAGAAATTGAAGGATAATGTTGTGGGAAGGGATGGAGGAAATAGAAGCTGAGGTACAAAAGTAGTTAAAAAAGAAAGAAAGTAAATGTATTCTTCTTGTGCCCTTATTATCTGCATGAGACTAGCAGAGGGCAGGTCAGCATTACTGCAGATGCAGTGCAACACAAAATGTTACATGCTCATAGAAAGGGATGGCTCTGATCCCATGAGTTTATGCTATAAATAAATAGGCAGGATGACAAGGTGAGTCACAGAATATCATGTGAATTCCCTGAGATCAAACAGGGAGCTGAAGGTTCAGGAGAAGAATGAACATGAATGTCAAAAGTTCCAGATGGTGCATAGTCCAAAAAAAAATCATAGATGGACCAAAATTGCAGACCCAAATTATTTATGTGGTCTGGGGAAACTCACCCTGGATTCAAACCATCGCATCTCAAAGCCAAAATTGAATGCTGCAATTTGAAAGCCTAAAGCAGGTGGAGAAACAAGGTCTTTGTGCAAACTCCATGCTAAAGTAGGGAGCTTTTAGATCTGAAACTCAAAATTCCATGCAGGAGAATTTGTTTATTATTTGGACCACTGGAGTCCATGTTACTCTTGATTCCCTTGCAGGAAATATGAGTGAGCCAAAGCTGAGGCTGTGGCTAATCTGAAACCAGACAGGTAGGGAGGGAATAGGGGTGTTGAGGCGCAGCAAGCCTTTGAGAGATTTCAGTGAAAGGAGAGAAATAATGTGCTCACGCCAAATGAGGGGAAGGCACCTCTGACCAAAGCTGTGGCAATATATTTATAAATCAAAATTATAAAACCTCAAAAATCACGCTCTTTTAGTTGAAGAGACAAGAAATGGAAACAAACCTTGCCCAGAAGGCTTAATACTGCTACAGGCCCTGCAAAAGTGTAAATAACTTATAGGAAAAAGGAGTTCCTAGGGAATCTGAACTTTCCATTGACACTGTTGTCCTTGCCACCATTCAGAATTCAACCTTAGGAGAAAAACAGTTGAGGATATAAAGATGGGGGAAATACAGGGCTGTGCACAACTACAGTGTGATTGGTTTCACTACCATGTGGATACATGGGCCACTGAACATATGTATTCCAAGGGGGGAGAGAAGAGGATCTTAGACACACTGTTCTCCTCCTGGATATCCATCTCTTCAGTGTGGTCTTTTTTCTTTCAGAAGCTCAAGGTCTTCTGGAAATTGTGATGATTAAAGCTGGGTTTCTGCCATGCCTTCCTGTCACCTTGGACAATATATCTAGATGTGCTCAAGGGGTTGGAAGCAGGCAAGCAGGAGCTCCTCTGCCTGTGCTCTGAGCATGTGGATGTGAGCCAGCTTCCATCTGGGACCCATATGCCCAAGTGTCCCTGCGCTGACAGAGATCCTCTGCTTCAAGAGACTCCAGACATTATTTTTTCTCTAGGACCACTCCAGCAGAAGACACTGTCCCAGTAGTAAGACACATCCTTGTGGACAGGCACATTCTTGAGTTTGGCCATCCAGTTCCCATTTCCATACCTCAGGGTATGCCTGCCTTTGGTGAGGTTGAAGCTAAGATGCTGAACTGTGAAAAGGAGCAGCTGATGCACGAGCACATCTGCTGAGCCAGATGTAGGGGCAGTAATCTCTGGTATAAGTGTAAAGCAGACAGCTGGTGGCAGTAAAGTTTGAAGAGGCCACAACTACACTCACCCAAGAAAGACTGTCAAAATCCTAATTAGCTCACTCACAATGAACTAATGCAGCAATATGGCTTCTGCACCACAGCTGATTCTGGCTGCACCCATCTGTGTAAACATGCTATAAATCTCTCTTTGATTTTTCCTCCATCTGTGAAATGGGAGCATATGACATTTTTAAAGTGTTTTCTCTCTCTATTTTAGGTCTTCAAGACTGGGCTCTCACTTATTGTAGCCTTGCTCATTACTGTAACAGTGGGAGAGATACTTAATAGCTGTCATAGCTGGGCATTCTCATTGAATTCAAAGGCAAAACTGACATTGACTTTAATGGAAATCAGAAAGGACATTCAGAAACCCCTGAATTACTCAGTTTATTAGAACTACGTGAATTGTTAATATGATAATGATTCAAAGTGCTGTAAGACCAGGACAGTTTTCAAAGGTGCAGATTTACCCAAGCCTAATCTCTGGATGTTTACAGATATCTTATGTGCTTATGAAAATCCAAGCAGTTCTTGTGCTCTTAGGATAGAAGTATATATAGCACAGCCTGCACTTTAAAGAAAGCATAGCTTGCAGAGTCTTATGAACATTAACCCTCAACCCCTTTCTCCTGATACCTCCCACTTGTTATCCCCCCCTCTATCTTCAGAAGTCAAAGATAAGTAGTCAGAAAGGATAAAAGCATGGACTAAAAGCTGAAAAAGAACTTCAGAGCTGTGCTGCCTTTGTGTACAACTGCTGCCGTTTGAGGTAGGGTTGGGGGAAGGTTTGGGAGTGAGGAACAGAGAGATCACAGGACTACAGCTGGAAGGGAGATGCCAAAGCAAAGGGTGGGGAGTAAAGGAAATGTGGTGACAATAATTTTTTTTTATGGATACTGCCTGAAGGAGCATAGGCATATGGAGTACTGCTAGGTTGAGGCTTAAATTCATTTAGAGAGAGAAAGATGGAGCCATGAGCTCCCACTGGAGTGTGAGTGAAAAGTGGGCTGCCTAAGCAAAATGATAGGACAACAGTATAATTTTTCCATAGGCTGTTTTGGTCTCAGCCATATTTTTTGGGCCTTTCTAAAGGTCAGGTTGAGGTTACGTTTACTTTTAAAGCTGAGAGAAGAAAATGAGCCAAGAACTTGACTTGGAGGGAGGTGGCAAAGGGCCTGACAAAAGAAAGAGTAGTCTGTAAAGACTGGAAACCTTGACTGGGAGACTTTTTCCATGAGGTCCATGACCATAAGACCTTTTCCAAGGCTCAGCTTACTTTTATACTTATTACCAGAGTTAAGGATCAAAGAAAGAGAGAGCTTGTACCAGCAGTTGGAATGTTGACTGAGAAGGGGATTCAAAGTGAACAAATAGGTTGTCAAAAGAATTTGGGGGAGGGGGGGGCAAGGGGGAGCATCTGGACACATGTTTGAGGACCCAGTGTAATGCCTAGTGGGGGTAGTGGTGGAGTAATAATTAGGGTGAATGAAAGAGAAAACTAAGAATTCCAATTGCCACGGGATTGGAAAGGAGTTGCCAAAATAAAGGGCAGGATGCAGGGAAATTCTTCTGTGAGAAATATTTTGTGTAGGCACAGACTAGGAAGTTTTGTGTAAGGCTCAGCCTATGGTTAGGGTTAAAGCTAAGGTTACCACTGGATTTGAGAGGAAGAGAGCTCTAGCTGGACTGTGACTGCCAAAGGAAAGCACTGGCTGCAAGGAGAATGTTTTCGCAAGAAATTTCAGGTTATGTGTGTTGTTAGTGGTAGGGTTAGGACTGATAGAAAACCAAAAGCAGCAGCAGTAGGGGGATTAGAAAGGAAATGGCAGTGGGAAAGGTGGAGTGCAGAGAGAACTTGTTGGCATGAACGTCTTGGTGTGGCTGCCAGCTTGGAGCCAAGTCCAAGGCTCAGACTAAGGAGAGCTGAGAGCTCCATATGGATGGGGGCTGGCAAGGGTTTGTCAGGGATAGGCTGCAGTGCAAAGAGACCTTGATGTGAGAACTTTTTCATCATAACAATGGCTGGAGCCCCTTGTTTTAGGCTCAGCATCTAGCTAAAGCTTGTACTAGGTCAGGGAAAGACATGTTTTATATCATGAAGAAGCAAGAACTATTGATTCATGGAAACTAGATTTTCCTTCTAAATTTGAGCTAAATAATGATATTGATGTCATATTTCAATTAAACAAAAATTATGTTAAAAAAGTAAAGGAAATGTGGATTTACTACTAGCATCATCAGAGGTTTTAGGCTGCGCTAGTCTCTCTCCTACAAGTACAAGCCATTTAGCCCATTATTTTGGAGAGACACAAACCTAGAATAAACACTCAAGATTTTATTTTTCTCTCTTTTTTCTGCTGTGGTGGTTTTGGCTGGTGCAGTGTTAATTTTCTCCACAGTAGCTAGTATATGTCTGTGTTTTGGATTTTTGCTGGAAACAGAGATGGCCTTGTTATGCTGACCAGGGCTTACACATCATCAAGGCCTTTCCTGTCCCTCACCCCACCCTACTGGCTGGGGGAGCACAAGGAGTTGGGAGGGGACACATCTGGGACAGCTGACCCCAACTGATCCAAGGGGTATCCCACACCTTGCAGCACCCTGCTCAGTGTATAAAGCTGGGGGAAAAAGAAGGAAATGCGGGACATTCAGAGCGATGGCATTTGTCTCCCCAAATCACCATTACGGTGATGGAGCCCTGCTGCCCTGGGGACGGCTGAACACTGCCTGCCCATGGGAAGTGGTGAATTGATTCTTTGTTTTGATTTGCTTGTGCTTTACCTGTTAAAGTGTCTTTATCCCAACCCACGAGCTTTTCCACTTTTACCTCTCCTCCATCCCACTTCTGGGGGAGTGAGCAAGAGGCTGCTTGGTGCTTGGCTGCTGGCTGGGCTTAAACCATGACATTAAAAGTTTTCCTATTTTAAAACACCAAGCAGAAAAATCTTTTATAACTTTTTTATGGCAATTAGTGAGGAAATAATGAGTACTGGACAATATTGTATGATTCCCATGTAGCAAAGAAAAATAACAATCCCTGGCTGGATTCAGCAGAGGAAAAGCCCTGGAACTTACTCCCATTTATAAATTAGCTAAAAATGAACTTTATATACCTGTTAAAGTACTATTTAGAGATGAGTGATAGGAAATCTAAAAATAATCCACTCCACTCTAAAACAGATTAATAAAAAAAGTCTAGGCTTGCTTGCATTCATCACTCAGACTTTTTGTTTAGTCATTTTTTTTGCCCTCACTTAGCATCCGAGGCCTGAAAAATCACACTCTGTGTGATCTACCCTGTGAGGTAGAGCAGCATTTCCTTCCTTTTATAAAAGAAAGTCAAGGCCAGGAGGAAGCCAAGATAGTTGTGGTTACAAGGCTTCAAAGCACATGCTTCCAATCCAGTTTCTAATTTCAAACCTTTCTTAGATGTGGCCTGGGACTTTCAACTGCTCATTTCACTCCTTGGTTTTACAGTTTTCGTTTCTGGAAGTTTAGACAGCCACCTTAATTACAGTCTCCTGCTATTATGAGTCAACATCAATATATGCAGCAGAGTAGGTAGTACCAGGATGGTGAGTGTTCCGTGTGAGTATGGAGCAGGTTGGTGATGGGAATGGGAATGGGCTGATCTCCCAGTATTGTGATTGCTGGACCATTCTCACAAAACAATTTGGTTTAAACTCCAACATGGCTCAAAGTTTCAGACAAGAGAGGTGGTCTCTCTTTAATCAAATGTTTCTTCACTGGTAGGACATTCTGCCTGAAACAAATATCTACTTTTTATTTAGTAATTATGCCTTTTTTCTAATCTGAATGCAGCCTTGATTTCACACTCTGGTTCAGCTCTCTTCAGGACACGCATGGTGAAAGGGATGGAACACGAGATGTGCCCCAGGTTTGCTGTTGCCCTGCCAGGCAGTTGTCATTGGGCTGACAAGTCACCTTCCTGGAGTGGCCCTGATGGATTCTGTGCCACAGAATCCAGTCAGATGTACAGGTGGTTTATGCTTGAGCTGTCTCAAAAAAGTCACCCTAAGCAAAAAGGTGAGGAAAGTTTTCTTCACTAAGTACTGTTGATTTTTCATATTTGGCCACCTGCATGAATACATAATGATTCTGCAACATTGCACTGAACACAGCAATTCAGCTGCCCTAACAGTCCCCAGTATTATTTACTCCAGGCTGTTGTAGCCAGAATTAAAGTTAGCCTGTCTCTTATTCGGCTCTAATCACTATGTTTATTCTGTAATATTTATTTATATCTGTATCATTTATACATTATTTTGCTTGTATAACCAGCTGTTTTACAGTCAAGGTCCTCATGGCAATGAGATATAAATCCATGCTGCTGGCCCTTGGGAAAACTGGTAAATTAAACTTTGTGTGCATAGACTTCAAAATGCTGAATTCTATTATACCTTCCCTTCCCACTGATAAATGACAGTGGGTTTACTGTCTGAGTACTTACTTATTAAAGGCTACTGTTCATTAATACCTCCCTGTATAAATATTAACAGAACAAAGCTATAGGAAAAGTATGTGAAGGGTCATCTTTAAATTGCGAAAAGTCAGGCTATTCAGCACAAATGTCCGTGCCTCTTTCTATCTGGAGACTTAAACAGCCTCATCACCATAGTATCTGGAAGGTGCACATAAGTGTGACATGATTAGCATCTGTCATGTGTAGGTCTTTCTATTCCTTCCGCTTCCCTGGGGAGAACAGTCCAAGGATTTTTTAAAATATACTGTATGTACACTGTGCTATGTGTTTATATTAGCAAAGTCAAGGTCAAAGATCTGTACCTCACTCCCATCTTTTACCTCATCTTGAAGATGTAACACAGAAAGCAGTGCTATTTGTGCCAGATATATATGCTCAGACACTTTTGGCATATTTCTTTAATTGTTCCTTTTAAGAATGTGAACTGGGACTGAATAGAAAGTGGTTCAAATGCCTTTTAATTCTCAGCACGCTGAATATGGCTGCCCTCTTCTCATTTCATCTCCTTTTCATGGTACTTAACAGAATAGTAAAGATTTCTGTGGAAAGAAATAAACATTTCCATAGTCTATGGGTCATTGGTATAATAATAAATGTAAAGATTCCCACACAGCCATTATAGTCTGTTGTGTCAATGTTATTAGGCACCTTTTGTCTCAGAGTTATTGATGTGATAGATTGCAACAGCTCTTTTGAACATTTTCTCACATAAAGCAAAACCAGCAAAATTGCCTCAGGTGTCCTTTAGAGGAGGCACTAAACCTAGAATTCTTCTGTCCCTTTCAGTTGTGCCTGAAATTAAAGGTTTGATGACACTTACTAAATGTATTCGAGGATGACCCTGTCACCTCAGACAGCGTTTTTTCCTTCTCAGTGTCTCTCCTTGCCCCACAGAAGGGACCAAACCTTTGCTGTTAGAGTAGGGATGTCCTTGGTTGTTTCCATGACTACTCCCGTGGCAGAGGAAAGGATGCAGGGACAGATGCCAGGATTTAAGGAAATAAATATGCTCCCACCTTCACTCACTCTCTGCTGATGTGTTGCCACCTGGCACAAAAGACACCCCCAAGCTCATAGAACAAAAGCAGCTACAAGATGTACTCCCTCCCTTTTCCCAATTCACCAGCTACAGGCACACTGGGACCTTTACTAAGGGCTTTATCATCTTTTTCTTCCTAATATAATAATAATAATGATCACAAAAAGCTATTTCTATTCAGGAAGGGGATATTTGGTTTTGAACCCTACTATTCTTCATCAAGGAAACAATTTTGCACAAGGGAAAAAATCCACATTTGCAGAAAATCTCAGTGAGGATCCACAGCACAGGTACTAGGACCCTGAGGACTCCTGAGTCCGATAATTTGTAAGAGCTTTGTGACTAAAGCAATTTAACCACCACCTACCAACATCTCAGTGCAGAGGGTACATATTTGCACCCCAGCAGCTGCCACTGTTTCTGTAATCCTGACAAGGAGAGGAGTCACAGAGGATGAATCGACCTTGGGCTGTGCCATCATCTACAACTCTACAGGTCTCCCCAGTTCTCTGCATTCAGCTCTGTCCCTGTCCTGCTCGTCCTCACAGCGGCAATAGACACTAGAGGCAATGGTGATGCTGCCAAGGTCATCAAGTCCTTTGATCCAAACAGCTTGGAGAGAATACGGAGATGTGTGCATGGACAGTGTGTGAAGCAGTCACTGCATCTTCACCACCTATGCAGGGAGTGCCTGGATAGTGCTTTAGAGACCAGCTTGAATTGATTTTTTGGCCAGCCTGATGAATGGAGGGGAAACACCTCCAGGAGGTAGCTTCTGATTCTCATTTCAATTTCATGAAGATCTCTGCACTGGGCTGTTTCTGAACACCAGATGAACATGAAGCGCCAGCATTTTGGCCTTTTATTGTGCATTCTCTTTGGGCCCCTTTATTTCTGAGATAAGTAGGCCAAATCTGTATGCATTATTTAAAATGATGACATCATTGACTTGTATAAGGACATATTTTCCTTATTGTCTTCTTTTCCTTTTCTCAATCATTTCACTTTCTCATTTTTAGTAGGAAGTGAGCAGACATTTTCACTGACTTGTCCAGTCAGTGAATTCAGGAGACTGAATTCTTCCTCCTGAGAGGGCATGACTAATCCTGAGCCAGTCACTATGCTCAAGTCACCTAACACACGGTGCATTATTGTGTACTTTGCCCTTGCCTAGACTTTCACTTTTCTCTAACAAACATGGAAAGCCAGTCTTCAGAGGAGAAACTGGGGAATCAATGGTCCAGAGACAGGTGATACGTGGTTACATCCCACTCACTGTCTACCATGCAAGTCCTATGTGCAAAGGAAAGGAGGTGGGGACAGGAAAGTACTGACTATTCTTAAAGTAGAGAGTGAGTTCAATGGATCAGACACCTTCCCACTTGCCTTGTTTTATAAACTCTTTGGGTTGCTACCAGCTTTTCCCTTCCACATCAGTGGCAACTTATCCCCGACAACATTTTACAGTCTGCACTTTCACGCTCCTTTCCCTCCTTCACTATAAAAAGCTCTCTGTAAATTTATGCAAAGACTTTATCATTCACTGAGTCTTAAATGCAAAAAGAATCTCCCTGTAGGTCATCAAATCCAGGCCCCTGTCAGCTTTGGCATATTAAACAGTGCCTTTAATAGGCTGCTCAAACTCCATATTGGTACTAATGGGTTCTTCTGCTTCAGTGGCTCTTATCAGGAAGCTGTTGTTGCAGGTTCATACCTGTGATTAGGTAAGGAACCTTCTCACTGCCTAGCCATGTTTAGTCTCACCCTGGTGATGCACAGACCTGAACACCTCATTGCCGTTCAGCTCCCTGCCAACAAGACAGGAGGAAGAAGTTCAGATGAGTTTAAGGAGTTCAAGTGCCCTGAGCAGTGGCTGTGCTCTCTGTGCTCTGCTGGTCAGACTCTTCTGTGCCTGTGTCTAATACCAGGTCTTTCTAATCTGTCCTTATAGGTACCTTTAGGGGTCATCACTAAACCTGTAGCAGAGCTAGAAATTTATATTTCTGAACCATGGTACAGAGTTTGTACCTGTCCTTAAAAGGATTACAAAGTTAGACATAGTCCTGACCTCAAGTTCCTAAAAAGTGTGAAATAAATAATAATTCTATGCTCTAAATTTCAAGGAGTGCAGCACTAGGGAGTGTAAGGACATTCAGTGATGTATATTTTCAATGTGCAGTGAGGGCATTGCTGAACTCTTCCAGGCTCCTTGAGCTCCCCAGGCAGCACAGCTAACAAAGGGACAGGGTCTGTGACAGGAACTGGATTTCAATCATACTTGTGGTTCCCTTCCAAGTCAGGATATTCCATGATTCTATGATATAATCCTTGGTTTCTTGCTACACAAAGCATCTGTGATTTTTCTTTGTCTTTTTCTACCCAGGGACAGGTGGAGGTGAGGGATGGACTGAAATCAGAGTTCCCTAACATTTAGAAAGGTCAGCAGGAGAGAAAAGGAAGGATAGAATAAGGAGAGGAAATAAGAATAATTAAAGCCTAATGCAGTTCCCTTTCCAAAGACCAGGCAGCAAGGGCAGCTATGACAGCTGTAACATTTCCATTTCCTCCTGCTCTAAGTATTGCCACTGGGGTAAGTGAAGGACAGCAGTGGTCTTGGAAACACTGTAGCATGTAAATTCAGTTAGCATGACTGCAAAAAAAACCAGCAGTGAGCTACAAGGGCAACGAGTGAGATGTCACAGGCAGCCAGCACAGACACAAAGAGGCAGCAGATTTTTGTGCATGATATTTTTGAGCTGGCATTTTCAGTCACATTTCCCTTATGAATAAACGGTAGGATGTGCTGAGAAGCAAAAGACTGCAACAAGGAAGCAGAAAGCAACCTGTCGACTGTGCAAGGACTGAAAAGCAAAACTGCAGACTCCTGCCACCACCTTTACCACAGTTAAACACTGCTGTAGGCCTGACATTGAAGTGAGCCTCTCCTTCTTCCCCACTCACTCTATTTCCAGCTCAAGAGAAACAAAATGATGCTTTGGGCAAGGCTGGGATACTACTGGGAGGAATGAAAAAATGCAGAAGTGGATTGACCTACTGTGAATTTTGTAACTTTCTCACATACTTGTGTCCAGCACAGCCCTCAGCACCCTTCACACACAGAGGATAAAAGTAGGCCCCCAAGACAGAGCAAGTAAATACCCCTACTGAAACTCATTTTTCTCCAATAACTATGAAGAAAGTTTGTGATGAGTATCTCAGACTTTCATGTTCAAATTTTAAATGTTTGGCACTCAAGAGAGAAGAATCTGGCCCCAGAAACAAACAAAAAAAAAAAGTGGAAGCCATCCACTCCTTGAATTGTCACAGCTGAAACACGGTTCCTTTGCCTTGTTCCCAATCTCACTCACAGTGAATAATAACTTATGAGAGGAATATGATAGCAAAGCAAACAAGCAGGAAAGTCATATGTCAGGCCAGCTGAACTTTATCACTGAAGTAACCGCAGGGTATAAGCAGCTCTGCAGGAAAAAAAAAAAAACAAGAAGACAGAATTCATATGTGCACCATGTGCACAGAAGAAAGAAAGAAAAAGAAAGCAAGAAAGAAAAGAAAAGAAAAGAAAAGAAAAGAAAAGAAAAGAAAAGAAAAGAAAAGAAAAGAAAAGAAAAGAAAAGAAAAGAAAAGAAGAAAAGAAAAAGAAAAGAAAGAAGAAAGGAGGAAAGGAAGGAAGAAAGGAAGAAATGAAGAAAGAAAGCTATGTATTTTAATATAGGGGTCCAATTCTGTCTACACTGGGGGTCTTATTCTCCACAACATAGATTCATGTGTGATCATTTACATTTGAGCTAAGGGAAATCCTGAATAAAGACCAGAGAAAACTGGGTTGACTCACTATCTCAAAGGCACATTTGCTGGATGTCTATAAACAAGCTGGGTGATCTCTCTGTGCCTTATTTTCTCTCTCAGAAATAGTGATGTGTATTCTGATACAAACACTACAAAAATTTTGAATAATGCTTGCTATTTCTGTAGTGATAGCATTCTACACCCTGTGTATGCTGTTTATGCATAAGAATAAATAAATAACCAGTTACACGGCTCTAAAGTTTGTACCACACATTACTCATTGTGAAATAATTTAATGGCCTTAGACAGCACGAAAAGAAAGGGCTCCAGTCTGCAACAAGTGTATTCACAACCAGGTCTTCTCCTTGCAGCTCTTCTACCAAGAATATCATCAGATTCTTACATAAACACTTTGAGGAGTTCCTTGTAAAAGGTTGAGGACAGGAAGATAAATATGTGGTTGATACACTCTTAATCTCAAGAGAGTGGCAGAAACACCTCAAACAAAGGTGCATCTGCTTTGTTTTCTTAAAGCAAAACACTCAATGAGGTGAACAAAAGCAAAGAAGGGCAGTGACACCCTAACTCTGAAGTTCCCACTGCAACAGCTGAAATTCCATGAATCATCCTATCAGTCACCATAGAGCAGACAATGCAGTTCCTCTCAATGCAAAAATCCAGTGTCCACACAAATCAAGCAAAGGGAAAACCCCAAATCAAGCACAGAATCAGATCAAAAAGTAAAAGAGAATTTGGCTTTGTGATTGCATATCAGCCCTCTAAAACTTCAAATTTAGGAGAAAACAACACTTAATAAAAAACAAAAAATAACAACTAATTAAAAAAAAAATTCAGGAAACAGGCAGCAGAAGCCAAGTCAAGCTGGAAATTCCACATCTGATGCAACATCCTTCAGTGTTACAATGCTGCTCAGACCCTCATGTGCAGATACTCACTAATGGAAAAACTTGTGGATTGCTTAGATCCAAATAGGGGAAATGACTGATTTCCTCTCCCCTTCCTCCAAACTATGCAGTGCATAGGAATGTGGCATCCTGCTTCTTGACAGAAATTCCCAGAAGCTGTGCTGTCTATAAATAAAAAGCCTGATCATTTTCCCAAGAGGGCTAGGCATGCAGACGTTCCCTGTGTCACAGCATCACATCATGTGAGGGTTAGGCTTGATTTCTTTTCTTTAGCTTTAGAGCCCAGAAAGGGGAAACACAAACTCTTAAGGAAAAAAGCAAAAGCAAAAGCAAACCAAACCAACCAACCAACCAACCAACCAATCAACCAACAAAAAACCTCCCCAAAACCACCCAAAGAAACCAAAACATTAAAAAAAAAAAAAAGAAAAATAAAAGAAAAGGATAAAGGCTCATTTACATCACATTTGATCTCTCCTAAGTTTGAATATCATCCCTCTGGAGTCCCTTGGTTGGGACCAAGGTTCCACTAGACACAACTGTATGGAAAGAAGCATCTGTTGATGCAGTTCTCAATACTGCAGTTCCTTGCTACTGCTAACAAGGATGTTCAAAAGGGAAGAAAAAGGAATTGTGATCTCCTTAAAGACTACCAAGAAAGTTGTAGGAGGTGTGGGGGTTCTCAGGTGTCTGATGAGTATTAGGACAAAACCTTAGTTATGGATTTCCTACATTGTAGGGATAGCAAGATGGGCTTGCTTATCAAGAAGGATTGCTGCTACCCAAGTTGAAGTTAGACTGCTAGTAGTCAGAGAATCAGTGTGAGTTTACTCAGAAGGAGAGGATAAACAGGGCTGAGGATTAAAGACCATTCTCCATGTAGAGGGTCCACTGAGAGGATGCATCATATGGGTGGGACAGAAAATTAAAAAGCAGATTAGCCCCCTTATGAGAAGGGACAATCAAAACTCCTTGGAATGGGAATATGTGTGATGCAGTAAAGGGTTTAGGAATTTTAATGACTAGTGTCTTTGGTCTGATATAAACTTAGGTCAAATGAGATAATGACTGCTTACCTTAGCACAGATCAGCTCAGTTGGTTGGAACATGGTGCTAATAATGCCAAGGTTTGTGGGTTCAATCTCTGTATGGGCCATTTACCAAAGAGTTGCACTTGATGATCCTTCTGGGCCCCTTCCAATTCAGAATATTCTGTGATTCTATGATCTTTAATTAGGTTTATGCTCCTAAACAGCTGCATTAAAGCTAGTATAGGAAATACTGTTTTCTTTACCATTAAAACCAACAAACTGTAAATTTTTCACTCCAGTTCTGAGCATATGCACAAGTATTATAAGAAGTAAATCTTAACAGCTTGTTACCAAAAAGTTGCTCTGACTTAGCAGGAGCAAATGGAGGAGAGCTATCAGAGTGTTCTTTTCAGGGCCACAGATTGTTCTCCTCCACGTTCTTAAATATGTTGGTTTCCTTACCCACAGTGTCTCATTCACATCCACATTTGGAAGCCTTGACTGAGTGCCCACCTTACACAATACTTAACAGACCTTATTGGATAACTAAAGAATTACATCATGCATATTCTACAGTGTCATTACAGGCAATGCTGTCAAATATTAACTTGTCAAATGCCCTTCAAAACTCGGCTTCACGGATGTCTTTCAAGGACACTCTGCTTCAACTTCCTCATTATCTACTTTACAAACCTTCCCAACACAACTCATTAATTCATTACAAGGTTAACTGCTCTTGTTACTTCATTAACTGAAACAACATGATTTTTCTTGTGCTTTAATAGAAGATTCAATTTAATAATTTAATGCAATTTATTTCATTCGTAATCACAGACAAAAATATTCCTATGGCTACCAAATCTAAAATATTTTCAGCAAGGCTGATCAAAATTATTTTCTGTTTGTACAGTCTTTACTTCAAAAAGCTTTACTTTAAGCAACAAATATTTTAGTATAGTCCATACAAGAATAATACTCGACCTACAACAGCCAGTGGAGGAAAATATTAGAGGTGAAAGGGGATTAGAGAGATCTGGCTCTGCTGTATTGGGCCTCATTGCTAAATTCATCAGATGTTTTCAAAAGAGCCTACCCTTATTTGCCTGCAAGAAAATATTACAGCAAGCCTTTTTTCTTTGCCTTTGTAATATGAGATACTCTGATGATAGTGTTCACTTCGTAGACAATATAAACCTGAGGATATCTGAAATCAGTGAAGTTTCACATGCAGCAAACAGAACTAATATCATATGGAGTTCTTGGTTTTCTGCCCAGAGTTCTTCAGGTATGTGGCAACCCCAGGAATCAACATCAGCAATAAAATTTCATGATGTAAAACTCATGGGAATATATCCTCTATTGCTGTAAGCTGGCAAAGCTCCATTTAAATCACTACAACAAGAGAAAATTTGACCCAAGGACTAGCAGTAACATACAATAACCCTCTCCAAGGATTCCTAGAAAAAAAGATTTCTATTAAAAGAATTCACAAAATAAAAAGCAAGGTTTCATTTCAACCTCAGAAAAAAAGTCTGAAAAAATGAAAACCCCCCCAAAGTTAATGCTGCAGAGAACATATTTGATCTCTGTGGCCAAGGTGGACTTGACCTATGCATTTATGGCCTGAGATGGGGAAATTTAAAACTGAAGCAAGGAGAACAGCAATCATAGTACATTTCTGGGGGTTATTAGTACATTCCCCTGACAGCTTCCACCAGCTCTGTGTCTATGGGGACCTTGGAGCTACTTAAATGCTCTTCCCACTCCTGTTCAAAGGATTGCTTTTAAAAATACTCTTTAAGCTGGCAATTTATACTGTAAAGAGGGAACCAAGGCCAAAAACGCATCCACAGAATAAGAACTTGAAGCAATAATGTTGTCTGACCCCTTGGTTGCCAC
Source organism: Aleadryas rufinucha (assembly GCA_013397815.1). NCBI lineage: Eukaryota > Metazoa > Chordata > Aves > Passeriformes > Aleadryas > Aleadryas rufinucha. The sequence continues at coordinate 164,168 of VZTH01006523.1, read as the reverse complement.
CATTAGATGCTGTTGTTTAATGCACAGTGAGTGCTTTATTTTGGGCTGGTTTGGCATTCAGCAAAGAATATTTGCAATGGTTATTAACCCCGTGTTCTACACTTCCACTGCAGCAAATATTTTTGGTAGATATTATATAATGGTAATGATACATTGTGGATGTAAATTTTTCTTGGGAGCTGACCTCTTACTCGATTAAACAAGTGGTAGGAGGTTATTTGCATGTGTTGTTTCAAGATCATCTTCCTCTTCTAATTCTGTATGAGAGATTGTTTCCTCTCCTACAGTGAAGGATATTAGGGAGAAGATAATTTAGATTCAAGGTCGTCATCCTTCAAAGCAAGTAGCCTGAGCTATTGCAAGTAATCCTATGACATGCAAGGGAATTGCCTAATATGAGTAAGATTGCAAAATCAGGTCATGACTGGACTGATGATGTTGGGAAACATGAGGTATTTCCTTCCCTCAAATGACCTTGTGGGATATTACACACCCAATCTTAACCAAGAATGCAACTGAGGAACTAGCATCAATTTTCAAAACTAGGCTCCCACTTAATGGTACAGACTGTGGAAAATGCCACTACTTGCAGGCAGGATTAATTACACTAAATAAAGGAACTGTCTAGTTACTGTTCATGCCAAACAACATGACATACTCACCTGTGAATTTTCCCAGCCCGGGATAACCACAGTGGTTTAAGCAACTCTTTGTTGCATTGCATGAGAATGTGAAAAGGAGTCATGGAGAAAACCTACTGAGAACCTTGATTGAAAAGAAACCCAACAAAAAACACAGTACATTCCAGGACTAGTGATATATTACATGCGACACAAACTTTAATAAAGCCTTGTATAACCTGAGGGCTGTAATCTCTGTTCAGGTGAACGGCCTGAGCTATATATGTTATATGAATATGCATCAATCCTTTGAGGTCTGCAGTATTCACCTTAATTAAAGCAAAACAATGTTTGTAAGTCAGTTCATCAGGTGCTGATCATGCTGTTCCACACTGCAGAACTCCATGTCAGAGCTGTACACTTTGTTCATATACAACAAATCCCGGCCCAGTCTGTATTCTTAACTTCTCAAACTGTATCCTTTCAATGTAATTTGTTAATCCAGCTGTGAAATCTACTGGATCACGATTGTCTCTCTTCCTGCCCCATTTGCAATGCTTCATGTCTGGCCAGCTCTGGTGGGATTTTTGCAGTGCCTGTTTCCAGCAAGCACAGCCCTGTCCTGCCCTGCAGAGCCCATGTACAGTTCCCCACAGCTAGTGCTGAGAAGATAGCAGCACAAACTTTTCTCCTGAGCTACCCAACTTTATTCCTACGACTGAAGTGCTTCTTGGTTGTACAGTGTGCAAAAAGCTCACTCTGAGATCTATCACATGGCACAACAAATAACACAGACGGAATGTGGAGGCAGTGTTTGATGGCAGGCTTCCCAGCTCACGTCTGCCTCTCTCCCGAGCTAGAGGGAGGCTCATCCTTTGCTACCAGAACCACATTACTTATATTTTCCTCACAAAAGTGAAGCGGGATTATTAATAAATCTACAGCGTCTCTCAGCTGGCAGAGAACTTGTATCCTAATTGAGTGCCTCCTTACATATGGCCTGAAATGCTGAGGTGGTGAAAGGCTTACGCCTCTTTGTGTATATTTTGCAGTGCCAGGGAATTACGCTCTGCAGCCCAATTGCAGCTGAGCTGTGCACAAGCTGCCTGCGTGCAGCCTGGAGCCAGGCAGCTCGGCTTGAAAGCAGCCTTGGATCACACGGGGACTGCTACACACCTCCTGCATCGCTGGCCCCAGGCTTGCATAGAGAACAAGCCCTTGCTTTGGTGAGATCAGAACCTCTCCCTTTGCTATTTAGAATCCAGCCCAGCATTTCGTCCAGTGAACAATTCCCATGGCTCTCCTTGACTTGTCATTGCATTAATTGGCTCCAATCCCTCTCTATTCAAAACTTCTGTCCTATTAAGACCAAGGCTTGCTGTTTTCTTGCTGAAGCCCTGATTTTACAACCTCTTTACTTGTGGCATTCCCACTGAAATTGATATGGATAAATCTGTGCTGTCTAGTCGTTTCTCAAGCTCTGCATGAAGCACAACTAAATATAGAAAACAGATATCCACAGAGAAAACTGTCTTCTTTTTTTCTTGTAAAAAGAGTAACCACCTATCCACACTATTGATGCTGAGTCAGAAACTTCCTCACTGGTGCAGAAAACACGTGTCATAAATAATTGTTTGATTATATTAAATTCCATGTATCAGGAGTGTTAGTATAATATGTATATTTTTACTGCAAGAACTGATACTGAAAACCTGATTTTTCATTGAGAGGGGGAGCACAGTAGGACAAAAAAAAAGGAGAATGGAATTTCATTAAACTAACAGTGACTTAAATCAATAGTATCTCTTTGACTACAGAGGTTTTTTTGAATGAAAGTTTCATACTGTATTTTAGTTATATCCATTAGAGAAGTAGAAGAGAATTTTAGATCTGAATTTTTTATATCACATCCTATTGTTTCAAGACTACAGCTCCACATTTGACGTGTTTTGAAAGAATAGCATGAAATTATCTTAAAATGAAATATGAGTGTAATTACAAAGTGCTAAGCACTCTCCTAATGCACTTGTTGAATATACTATGCCAGCATAAAATATGTCACAATTGATAAAATTTAGAACATGTTTCAGTAATTTCACTTAACTCTTAAGAGCAGGATAGAATAAAGAGCTTCTGTGCACCTTTCTTGCTGCAGTTAAAAATGTTTCATTGTTACTTTGGGAGATTAGACTGATCTGGAGTATTTTAATTCTCTTTGCATCAGCAATACTAGAGCACATAGGGAATTTAGGCAAGTTAAAAATGAATGGTAATATTCTCTGATAGTGTAAATCAGCACTGAGATCAATACAATTATGTCACTTTACACTGGATTAAAATCTAAGGACATGGGTGCTAAACCACAGCACTTCCCTGCCTAATTAGCTGCTCTGCCTGCAGACAGACAAGATCACCATTGCTTTGCCTCTGTGAGAAACAGTTTGACTCCCCTTGGAACATTTTTGTTTTGCTCGCTAATTTGAGAATAAAAGCACTGAAACAATTTCACTATAACATTTCATGGAGAAAAAAAAAATAATCTAAAATTTCCTTTGATACATGAGGGTATTAGGACAGCAAATGGCACGGCAGCTGAGATGGAGGTGAAATGTTGGAGTGTTGTGGCCAGAGGCTGGTGATGAAGAGGGGCACAGCCAGGGCCCTCCTGTCAGGCACCTGCAGGAGCACCTGCTGGAAGGGGAAGCTCTGATGCTCCTCCCTGCCATACAATCTCTGCTCTGTCCATAGCACACAGTTTGCAAACTCCCAACAGGGTTTGAAATGAAGTTTAATAAGCCACATTATCCTAATTAAGGACATCCTTTCTGCACACCTTAGAGCTGGTGGTGCCATGTTCTCAAACCAGTATCCAAATATGAGTGCACGGAGGAGCATGAACAAAACCCACATTTATAAAATGAACCTGATCTAGATTGGACTATCAATTATTTAATTTGTTTTCTCCAATGTTTTCAAGCAAAATGTGTTTGCAAACAATACATTTAACAATGCAATAAATCAAAATATATATGGGTTTCTTACCACAACTATTGAAAGTCTTCAAGATGTGCAATTTTGTCTTTGATCACACCCAGATAAAAGTTGTACTGACCATCCATTGTTCAGTCAGATAACAACAGGACATCATGAGAAGTTAGAGTCCATCTGTAGACTTTTTAATTTTTATAAATGAAAGTGGCATCAAATGTCACTAGCATCTTGCACATCAGGAAAACTGCAGAACTGTAGAAAAGTTCATACTAGACTGGACCTCTAGAAATTGTCTAGTCCAGGGCATTTTCCAGCTGAGTTTTGAAAGTCTAAGGGTGGAGATTTAATGATTTCCTGGCAGCCAGTACCAGTGCTTAACCAGTCACACTTTTTTTCCCTTTATATTAATGAGAAATTTCATTCTCCTTCCACATTCAGAGGCTCTCAGAAGTGGAATCTAAAGCCAAAGATCTCTGTTCCAACCTTTGAAGCACAATATTGGCCATAAAATTTCACCCATTTATTCCAGTATTAGTGTCAAAACTTTATTTCATAGAATCATCTCTTTCAAAAAGAGATCCAGTCTTTATCTGCAGACATCAAAGTTCCCCCTGGTTTCCTTGGCAAATTGCTCCAACAGCTAATCTTCCTCTTTCTTAAAACTGTATGTCTTCTCATTTGAATTTGTCTGATTCCCTCTTCTAACTACTGGTCTCTTTCATTTCCCCTACCTCTAAATTAAAAGGCTCTTTAGTTTTCACTATTTGCCCATGCCCTGTGATCGCATGAATTAGAGGCACATTCGGCTATACAGGAGTGGCTACAACTGCCTTTTAAAGATATAAATATAAAAGGCTGAGGAAAATGAGCTCTGAAAAACAAGTGGTTATTTTTTTAATTCTGTCTTGTTCACCTGCAAGGTGTGAGGGAAATTATTTGGGTTTTTTAAGTGCTGTAGACAAGCTTCCTTTCAGTGTGCCTTTTGTTTAATTAAACAGATTATCATCATGGTATCTCTCAGGGTGTGGCATTTATCTTTGCATCTTCCCTAATTTTTCAATTGCTATTTTAACATATGGCTGCCATAACTGTACAGAATCAATTTTACTACACAACAAAGCAAAACGTGTCCCTTCTCCCCCTCATTCCTATTTATCAGCCAAGGATAAACCTTTACAAGTCTCTTTGCATTTCTTTCCTTTTTTTTT
>VZTH01006523.1:131912-154538 GCA_013397815.1 Aleadryas rufinucha | reverse complement strand
CACATTATTCCATTATTCTGCATTCTTATAGTCGCTTGCAAACTGATTTCCACAGTATAGTCCCTTATTGTAAACATATGGTCTACCATCTTTATTCCTAGAAAGAAGTTGTTTCATTTGGTATTTTAAAATGCATATGTGTGAAAGGAAATTCTTCCTTCATCAATTAATTATTATTTACTTTTCTTTCCAATGTTGCTCCATTAATTTATTTCTCAATAATGGCTTTATATTTAGTCAGAGATTATGAATTGAAGTGTTAAGCACTACTGGACAACGTATAGGCACTTATCAAACATGATTAGAGCATTCAGTTATCATCATGGAGGTCTGAGAAGTAAGGAGTTAATGTGTGGCTGTGCCTCAAACAACAATGGCCACTCAAGTGGGCAAGTTAGAACAGGACATGTCTGGAATAGGGGCTGTATGGAGGTAGGGCAGCACCTTTCTGAGGCTGACTTTCCTGTTCTGATCCACAACACAGAACAGCACAAGTTCAGGAATGGGGTCAGGGAGCAGGCAAGACCAGTAGAAGGGTGCCAAGAATACCAAAAGACCCTCAAAGTCCCTCAAACCATTTCCAGAAAGGTCCAGAAGAACAGACTGCACATGCTCACTCATTTGCATGAAGAACAAGAAACCTAATCTCAGGGTGGGGAAAATTNTTTTCCTCTAACCCCGTGTTCGTTTAACAACCTTTGATGGCAGAGCAGAAGTCTGAACATTTCTTTGTCATTTCCTACTGTTTAATACTTCACACAAAGCACTGGCTTCTTTGAACCCTATTTTTAGGTGTCTTGCTCTGCCCATAAATTATAGATAGAGCTCTGATTTCACTAGGGAGAAGGCCACCTGAAAAAATGTTCCAAACCTTTTTAGTCTTTATCATTTTTCCTCCTTCAGCCTATTTCACTCTAACAATAACTCTAAAAGGACTATAGACTGAGATTCAAATGCAGTATAAATTTGTGCATCTAGTGAGCTATTAGCTGAAAATAGAACTCCAGTCTGGAAGGGACAGTCCAGTATCATAGAATCGGACAATGTTGTAGAATAATACTATGAACTAAAGCAGGGCCAAAGGCCTTGTAAATATTGTGTGAATTAAGCCTGTAAAATAAATTAACCTATAAAATAAATTAACCTATAAAATACATAAAGTGTGGTTTGGTATTGGTATTTGCTTGTTGTTTGTTTTTTTAATGAGCATTAGATCTTCAGCTGGTAGTAGAGCTGTTTGGAGATGTGCTGATTTAAATAAAGCAAAGAAAACATATAATTTTTAAAACTATTCTCCCTTCTTACCTGTTCCATCTTTTGGTGGAAATGGACAATAAGCAGTAATTTCACTGAAAGGAAGAAAAATCATGAGAAATGAAAGCTGATTCTTCCTGCATTATGGAGAAATTTTACTGACCATATTTACCTCATGTTTTCACATTCTTCTCAAGGGAAATAAAAACATACTCTTTTACAATAGTTATAAAAGAATTTAGAAACATGTTCTTTTACTCTTTAAAGGTTGAAAATTTCAACCTTTAAAATTGACAATATATTGCAAATACACTTCTGGGAGGAGAAAATGTCATTTCCTAAGGGTGAGTTTGTCAGTGGCAGGGCCAACTCAGCAAAAGCTGAGTCATTTTTATCAAATGAGTCTGGTATCAGATTAAGGAAAAATAACATGTGGAGACAGAAAGGTATGCAGTATATATTTTTACTCACCCATACACTAATTACCCATTGTCTTAAATCCTACCTACAGTCAGCTGATTCATTTGACCCACCAATAAAAATAAAATATTGTGAAACTACTGAGGAACCACATAGTGACTCATTTAATATCTTTAGCCACCTGAATTCTCAAATAGGGTATGTTTTTCTTTGTTGTTTAAGTTAATATTAATGTTCATATTTATTTCAAATCAACTTTTCTTGTAAAGTCAATGACAGTGAGCTACATAGCTTAAAATGCAATGAATATATATACATTCAGGCAGATAGATAGCCCTTATGACATTGACTACCCAAGAGTGAGATTTTTGAAGAAAATGTGTTAGGAGCGAGCACAAGGAAGGACTTGAACATTTACAAAGTGGTGTGTGGTAGTTTTAGGTGACTGCCTTCCGAGTGGTTTAAACCAGACCCTGGTTTTGAACATGTATTGCCCATACCATATACAGGCAGACTTAGGACCTTCATACTGAAACTCAAACTGGACACCTACAGCTGCCTTCCTCAGCTGGTGAGGATGATGCCCTGCTTCCAGTTCTGCCAAACCACTGCCCAGGAGGGTGCCTGGCAGTGGGGGTGAGCCTGAGTCTCCAGGGTTGGTGGTCTGAGCACAGAGCTCTGAGGTGTGGGAAGTGCACCTCCTGCTCCTCAAAGAAAGCCCAAATTTGTATCTGTACACAGCTTAGTCTCACTGTGCATGAGATATGCTCTGAAACTGCTGTAGTGATGGCACAGTGCAGAAGATCTGGGTGGACTAACATTGAGATCAACACCAAGCTCGCAGATGTTTTTCAAGTGGAATTCTTTGGCAGCTATGCCTTCCTCAGAAAACAATATAAATCTGTTTATTATATGTGTGGCCTAAGTTCAGTCTTTGAATTGATGAAGATGGTAGATGTTACACAAACAGGCAGGATCACATTCTACTATCATGTCAGTTTTACACAGTTCTGACTCCACTGACTTTGATGGAGATAACCCCAAATTTAAATTGACAACAGGGGAAAGAGTCCATGATATTTCTAAGGAGCTAATATCCTTAGACAGTCAGTTTTATGCTCATCTGACATATTATTCACATAGGTATTAACATGGTTAGATTTAAAACTGAAGTTGTAGCTTCATTTTAGAACAGATATGTCTTTCTCTGCTTTGGCTTATAGGTCTAGGAGCTGTGAGTGACAAAATACTTTTGCTTGCCAGAAATATAGGTTCCTATTTCTCATAACAATGCAAAAAAGAAATCTGGGTCACTTCAGTCATTTGCTTCCATTAATAGTTAATGTGAGTTATTGCCATTGAAAGTATTCTAAAACCAGGGATTTTATTTTATTTCTGCATCTCACAAGCAAACAAACAACAACAAAAAATTTAGTCAAAATAGTCAAGAAATCTTTCATTAAACAAAACTTAAATTTGCCATGATTTTTTTCGTGGAAACATGCTGCTTCTGATTTTTATGTAAAACCGAGAATTTTATACAAAGCTCTTTCTCCAAAATATCTGCTTTAAGAAGAGCCATGGTTCCCTGTGCAGCAAAAAGAGCAGGGGGGAAGAAGGATCATTTAATGTATGTACAAGCAATTTCAAACCTAATAAGTTGAAGAAAAGGGTTTATGACAAGAGGAAACTTTGAAATCTAGTTGCTCCTGCTGTTCCAGTTAGATCCCTTGCCACCTGCTTTTGCTGAATCAACATTTCTAGAAAGCTGGACCAGATTCAGCACAGTGGGGCAGAGGTAGGCTAATTTAATTCCCTCATTCCTTAGCAGCTCTGACTGTTTGACATTCTTTGTTTTCAAGCCTTAACGACAAACACACAACTTTTGTGCAATTCTGTCTTACTGTAGTCTGTCATTAGGAATCCACAGTAAAGAAGTTGGGACTGCCAAAATCCCTGTGAAACGCTGGTGCAATAGTGATGCAGATGATGAAATACTGTGTTACAGTGATGCTAATGTGGACAGGCACATGTGTATCTGCCAGAGTGGGAAGCATCCACCCTACGCAGGTGTGAAGGCAAATGCTAGCGGAGAGGTGGAGCAGCAGGGCTGAGGGTTCCTGGGAATCACCCCCGCTGCTGTGGCCAAGGGACAGCTGCTGAGCCTGCCCAGCTGCAGCAGCACAACCCCAGGCCCAGGGCTTGTCCTCCTGTCCACTGTCCCCTGTAGGAGTGTGACCACCAACAAATGTTGTTTTCAGAGACACCACTGCCCCATTCCTCCCTGCGCTGAGGATGAGGACAGAGTTGCTTTCCACACTGTGCAGCCACCTTCATCTCTCACAGGACCTCCATTTTCATAACATTCCTACATGGCAAAGGGGAGGTAAGGAAGACCTTCCCTGTGTAGATAGTGGGGCTGTTTGACATTTTTAATACAGTGTTAGTTTATTGTTATTGCTAGTTGTATCTGTGTCCTGTTAAGTCTCCCCTGCTCCCCCCCCCTACCACCACCCCCTCATCCCAAGATTTTATCAAAAGCAAAATTATTTTGCCAGAGTAAGAACTTAGGTCCTGGCTAATATTTCCCTAGTTGCACAGCTTGAAATCACAAATAGACAGCATTTCCTTTTGAAGAAGTGGCAGACTGAAAAAGGTGAAAGATAGCAGGGCAAAACCCTGAGGACAGATTTGTCCTACTCTTTCTGAGGAATTAAGAAAGGAGGAGGGAGGAAGAAAGATAAGCAGAGAAAAAACCCCAAACATATACTCTGCCTTTAAATCTTGAATTTGGAAATGAAGAGTATGATGTTTAAAAGTATTATTTGTCACTCTTTATGATCTCTCTTCTTTTCCTTCCCTTCCTCCAACATTCCTTCCCCCACACCAGCTCGATCTCTTTGTGTGTGTGTGTAATAATAGATATCCCAGCAAGGCACCATCTTTGTTAACATGCTTCTGAAGCTCTTCTAAGCTGCTGTTTTCACTGGAAAACTCTGCAGCTTTATGATATGATATCTTTCAATATAATTTCCCTGAATGATTCATATAATGATTGTGGCTACTTGCAGGCAAAAAAACCTCATCCATTATGCCCTCAAGAATTGCATGACAAACCCTACTGACATTAAACACACATGTCAGTCTGTAGCCCATACACTGCTTGACTCACTTACATTTTGGACTGACTTCTGAGCAGTGATTCAGCTAAGTCCTGCCCAGCCTTCCATGCTGATAACATAGGAAAAAAATGAGAAAGCAGCAACATAAGATTCATTGTATTCTCTCAAAACCAAGCAAAAGCCTCTCTGTTTTGCTGTTGTGGTTTTGTTGACACTTCCTTGCTGGGTCCATAGCATTGGCGTATGCTCATTATTCACCGCCTTAAATATACTTTCCTCAAAAATGAATTAAGTGAAATTTTCAGCACATGTTACTCTTCCACAGGGTGCTAAGTTTATTGTTTTTACTGTTGGGAGGTTCCTACAGAGCAAAGCCAAAGGAGAATGCACACTAGTGCATTCTCCTATATAATCATTTCTCATTTCTCCATGGAAATGAGAAATGATTATATAGCATTTTCTTAGCAGGGACATGATCCTGAAGGATTATGGAATCACTGGAGCTGCTCTCCCTTCCCAGGAGAAGAAGCCCCTGTTCAACAGCTGGGAGAGAGCTGGTGTCCCTCACTGCTCCAAAAATCACATCCACATAACTCCTCAGCATAAAAAGATTCACTTCTTTGAAACTGAACAACCTCCACTGCCCTTTTATTGTCTCAAACCCATCCACCTTGAACATGATAACTTAATTATATCCCAAACTGGGCAGACTGAAATCTCATTTATGACATGATCCTTTTGGTGTATAATAGTCTTAACAAGCCTTAATTTTCCACTCTGTCTTCCTGTCATAGTTACTTACCACTGCTAAGAATAATGAGATAAAAATGTGAGGTTGAACCGCATAAAAGAAAAAAGAGCCAGTACAGAGCAATGCTCACGTGGACTTCCCACAGAGGAATATCTAATGACACTCCTTAGGCACTTCTAAGACTCAGCTGCTTCTCTGGACTTCAGGTAAAGAAGGACCATGTTGCCAGATTTTGGAGGTGGTTTTGCTTTAATATCTTTTTTCACAGACATTGTCAGCCTGAAAGACAAGGCTCATCCCTTCTGGCCCATGAAATCAAGGAAACTACCTATCTACTCTAGCAAATGATTTCATTTGCACACACTTGCCTCAGCATGACCAGTTCACACCATTTCATTGTATGACCTTGAGTAACTTGCTTTTTTTATTAGTTTCGTAACTTTCATTTTTAAAACAGAAGTTTCTAACTTCTATTGTAAAAAATATAATGAAAATGTGTTCCAAATGCACTCTGCTGAATCCAAAATACAGAATTTAAATTTGTAAAAACCAAACAAAATCCCAAAAAAGCATCATTTTCAGACATTTAAGACAACCTTTCACTTAGTAATTTATATTTTTTAAAGAGCTGGTCTCTAACTTGTGGAAACGAGGATCTATGATTCATTGAAAATAACCATCAACAACTTTAATGTTGAGGTATTTCCTTACTCATATTCCCACAAAGTGTTAGATTAAAAAAAAAAAACAAACAAAAAACAAAAACAAACCACCTTAAAAGTTGGTTTTATTTTTTTGCCTTTAATGTTTTTTGATGGTTTTTGTTTTTGTTTTTTCACAGACTGTTTGATTTTATTCAGTGTTTTCAGCTGGTTTCACCTTATACACTAGGTTAAGTCTGAAATATTATTATCAATCCCACAGATGACTCTTTAAGGACACTGTTCCATTGGAATGCGATATTATATAGAACATAAAAATCCTAGGCAAGGAAATCTGTTTCCATTTATGCATGTGTGTGCATATGTGCATATACATTTTAATAAAAAGTATTAAATTCTTGGGGTCCTAATAGTCTGTCATTAATTTTTCTTTGTTAATGCTTTTATATTAAGAACTTTATTTTAGACTTAAAATGTAAGCTCAAACTTACATGTCATGGGTCTAAAGGACACAGCAAAATGTATGGGGGTTCTGCTTCCTTTTCTGGTAAGGGGTACCTAGGCAGGCATAAAGCTGAGCACCTCTTACCAAACACTGACAAAAGCCAAGTGTTACCGTATGAAGGCTGAAGGTTTTGTCTCAGCACCCTTGCTCTAATTTGTGTTTTCAAACACCAGTATCACAAACATCTACATTCTTCCTGAAGCTTGACCTACTCTCCCCACTTGAGTTTATCACCTTCAGGGTCCTGGTGCACCCCAGACTTTGGCTGAGGACATCTTCTTCCTTCTGGGACCTCACGTCCCTCATCAGAGATGGCCCCTGTCCTTTGGGGTGCTCCAAAGCAGTCCTGTATGGTTTTGGATATCTCGGGGGACAGCAGGTGAAGGTCAGAAGGGTGCGTGCACAGACTTTATTTCAGAATTGAGGCTTAAATCTGCTTTACATTGAACCACCTGAGCAGACTTTGGGTGCTGCTCTTTGTGCCAAAAGGAGCTGTATCCCACAGCTTTTCTTTTATGAATGTTCTTCTCTCTCCTGGCCAAACACATGAGTCTTTTATGACCTCATTATCCCAAGATATTTAATGTCTAATGAAAAAGATATTTTTTAATATTGAATTACACAGTTACATTTGTTTGGTGGCCAGTAGTTTTAGCTTCTCTGACAAATATTCTAACTGTCATGCCTAATCTGCTTGGATACATGAAAGAATACACACACTGTTTTTTTTTTGCTTTTTTTTTTTTTTAAGTTATCCATTATAATTAAGATAAATAATGTCCTGTCACAGAGCACAGAGACCAGAGTCTGGGTAGAACCCATCTGTGTAAGTGCTGGAAACCTTATTGCAGAAATCTCTGTAAGTCAGCTTCTTTGTTGCATGTTACCACATAATTTTTACCTACAGGCATCCAGGCTGGTTTTGCCTGATGAGGCATCTGCGGTCTGGACTTTGGGGATGGAAATTAGGAGAAGCTACAGAGGACTTCAGAGGCAGTGTGCAAACACTGCATCCCTTTGTCTCCTCGCTGCCCTCTCCCTGGCTTGTGGAGCCGGGGCCGGCAGCATACGGATAGCGGGAAGCACAGGCTATGGATTTCACCTGCAGCGCCTTGTTATACAGACCCACTGTGGCGTTCAATGCCTCTCTCTTCTGCTTGATTAAAGATAATAAGGGACAAGTCACTGACAACCCTTTGAGGCAGGGTGGTTTCTGGAGATAACTAGGGGATGCATTTGTATCATCGCATTTATATTTAGGATTTGATTAGTTTTTTGCTTATAATTCTAGTGATATTTTTAGTCTAGCTTATTGAGCATTAGAGCAACCCTCTCTCCAGTGACCAGTCTAATACCTCCAAAGCCCCACAAGGGGCTGTTGGGACACTAAAGACCATCAGTCCTTATGAATAATGCATCTATTTCCTACCAAGGCTCAAATCCCATTAATACTATAACATTATTACATCTCTTATTTACTCTTTTCTATCTATGGGATAAAAGATTAATTCTGAACAATTTTTCAAATTAAGAAGAAATATCAGTAGATCCAAATTATTTCACATAGAATGTACCAAAGTTATTGACAGAAGGAAGTGGTTAGAAATAGAAAATAAAATGATGAAACAAGAAATAACCCTATTATGTGAGACAGGGGTGGGCATTACAAGGTCTCACCTAAAAATGCCCACTAAAATGCATTGAAACCCCATGTTCTGCATGGGGAGTTCCCATCCTGGTGACAATGAGTCCAGAATTAATCCATCTGTGACAGACAGAGGGACCGAATGGAATTATATTATGGATATTATCACCAGGGTTATCTGTCTGACCAGAAAAAGGAAAAATGCTGACATCATCAGAACAGGTTGTAAAACTACTTTCTCTCTCTTTGGATGTGGGTAATTCCAAATGTGTTGTGGCCTAATTAGGCAGAACCTGGATGGAAGAGCCTCTCTCCCTGTAGGTTCACAACAGCAAGATCTCAGCCTCCTCTGCATGTCTGACTGCTGCTAATACTTCTACTGCTGATGAATAATTAATTACAGTGAGGATCTACTAAAATCCAGTTGCCCTCAATGTCCTCTTCATACTTAGCAAAAACAAATAAAGTAAACCCCAGAAGACTGAGTAACTTGCCTAGCAGAGCTTAGAAATGAGAGTTAGTCATATCAGTGCATGTTTGAAGATAAATCTTCTAAATGAAAAAACATACTACTGGGTGGGTAAGGTGAAGTACATAAAACTCAGAAAAATACAGCTTTGCATGCATAACTAGATTTTTGATATATTCAGTATCCAATCCAAAAGGCACTACATTACAAGAAAAATATATTACTGTATCCACTGCAGATCTGCAACTTTCCTGAATTATTACTGAGCTGTTTGCTCTACGGAATTCACCAATACATTGCCTTCCCCAGCCCCATTAGATAATTTGCCTTTGTCCAGAACTGACCACACACTCTGCTTCTGAAACGCACAGAGGCAATAAAAAGAATATGGAGGTTTAGCAAGTGAGGCACTGAGGGACTAATATTCAGCAACGCTAATTCCAGCTAAATTTATATTGTATTGAAAGAAAGTGCTGTTAAAGAACAGCTTGGCATACATCGAGACATGTGGTTACCAGATTACTTTCTATCTCCGCTCAAAAACATTTAGAGAATTTCTCATTAAAATTATTTAAAGTGAAACAAGTCAAATAAATCTACTTAAGCTGTTGTTGCATTGCCTCATTTGTGCTGAAAAAACATTGCTTGTTTTTTACATTCTATTTTAACTGTACATATGAGGCTTTACTTGCCCATTAACAAAATGCATCACCTCCCAATTGCTTTCTATACCTCCTTAAATGTTAAACATAAACATATATACCATCTGTTTCCTATCATGACACCGATCCAAAATGGCTGTACTAGACACCTCCACATAATAGATCATCTTAAAACACCTTAGCGGTTTTGCTTTATGGAGTTATTTTCCTGTGACAAATTATAAACCCATACTTCAAGAATACCACTGATCTATAGCCTCAATTGCAAATTCTGAATAGTTTCTCTCCATTTTAACAAAATGTACTGGCTTGTATCTGATGCAGCAGTTTTTTTTAAAGCCATAGGCCACCTTTGTTGCTGTGATATCCTACAAATCCATTTAATTTCTCCAGTTAATAATTCCTCAGCTAATACTTCATGAAGCATTCCAGTTGAAACCATTGCAGTTCAAAATAGTAACTGCTATAACTTACAAAATTATTATGTAGCTGTTGTGTAAGTGAAACTGCAGAACAAATTACAGGGTTTATCATCAGTCTGCAATCAAAAATAAATTTCAGGAGGAAAAAAATCACACTTCGGTTAAAAAAAAATCGTCTTTGCACTGCTTGTACTTGTGAACTCCAGCTATCAAATGTTCAACAGGAAATGGACAAAATATAGTCATAAATGTCATTGAGTGAAAATTTGGTTCTGAATGGGTTTCAAATGTACTTTCTCCTCAGGTTCAGCTCTATGAAAAAATGACTGTGTCTGGAGCAAGTCGAATTCAGTGAGGAATTTCTCCTTGACTTAAATGAGCTTTTGACCAAGGCCTCGCAATATTAATGCATGAACCTGCAAACCCTTATTTCCCAGGGTAGCTCCAATGAATCCTAGACTGATTAAACCTCTGTAGACCTGTGTGCAAAAGCAATACCCTGTCTGCTCATTCTCCCTTAAATGTAAGAGCTCAAATGGTTATGAGACAGTATTGCTACAGGTTTGATCAAAAATAAATGCCATATATCTAAGGACCATGAATAAGGGATGAAACAGCCAGTGTAGAGGTAAAAGAGCTAAAGGGAAAAAATATAAAGATACCATTGCCTTGGACTGTATAATCTCAACACAGTTTCTTGCCATGTCAGGGGTTTTATTTCAGAAGTGCCTGTTAATGCCTCTTGGCTACACAATCCCATTTGATGAGGCAAAAGCAGGCAGACTTCTGTGGAAGTACAAGCTGCTTGGTAACTTCATGTCACCAGAAATAAAGAACTGGAGTACTGGTATTGTTGCTGAGTCTATAAACCAATGCTACCAGAGGGAACAAATCTGCAAAAGGTTGAGGAAGAAATAGTGCAGAGATTTCCGATCTAAGACATTTTTTTCTCCAAGGAATTTCTAAAGAAATGGAGGAACAAGGAAGAAATACCAGGCCTTTCATTCTTTAAAAAGTGGAGGGAAAACCTTTTCTACCTGTATCCCCCACAAACAGTCTTGTGCAGTTAGAGCTCCCCTTACTGTTTCAGCCTACCTGAACTCCACTGTCCTTGCCTCCAGACAAGGCTGAGGAGACCTGCAGTGGATGGACCATGAAGCTTTCCTCTTATCAAATGCTGTCTCCCTGTTGTGTGAATATGTAAGGTCACATACTCCTTTGGTGCTGCATAAAGAACACTCAGCTACTTTTTGAAACAATAGCCATAGTGTTCTTCCTTCTCCTTGTTTCTAGTTTTGCTGCTGCTCTTTGTGTGATTTACAGAGGTTGTTTTTTTTTTTCCTCAGAGCTTTCAGAGCAATTAAAGAAAATAAAGAGCAAATGCTCAGGTAGTTGAGAAGAATGGAAGAGGTAAAAGATGGACATGAAGGCAGAGATACCATGAACAACTTCTAGAGAAGAAAGAATAAAATACAGCTTGATTTCATCATGCCTTAACAAGCATAACAATTCCAGATTCAGTTTATTTCAAATTGTGATATGGTTTGGAGGGGAGACAATCAGTAACTTCCAAACAATATGAACATCCAATTTAATAAAACAGCAATCACTTGTCTACTGTGAACTTCAAAGTAATGCTGTATTTATAATACACAGTTGTTCAAATAAGTTGGTAAACTGTGATACGCCCTACTTGCACTGACCACTTGTATGCCTGGATTTTTCACGCCCAAGAGGATAAAAAAAACCCCAAACAAACACCCAAACGGGTTGTTTTGGGATTTTAACATTTCATCTTGACCGTTGCACAAACATGCCATATCTAACCTCTGTGCTAACATGTTGGCTCACAGGCTCTGTCCTCCTTTTCACCTTTTTAACCTCAGCTGAAGCTGTTGGAACTTGCAGAGGCTATTAATCCATGTCCATACCTCAGGAACCTGACTTCTTTACCCTCAAATTCATGTCTCTTCCCCTCTGCTCTGCATTTCAAAATCCAGAATTAAGCAAACCTGCAGTAGATGTGCATGTTGAAATGCACTATTGCTTTCTGCTTTGTAGTTTCCTTGTTGCCCAATAGCTCTGTCAGTAGTCTCTTTCTTTCCTGCACACACTGCTGTTTTTTCAGTACAAACTCTCTGAGAATAAAAAAAAAAAAAAAAAAANNNNATGGGAAAAAAAAAAAAAAAAAAAAAAAAAAAGGTGGGATCTCAGTAACATCCTCAATAAAGGAGTTTTCAGGCTTTTTTTTTTTAAGGTAGAGTATGACACAGCCCTAGATGACACACACCAAATAAACAGGAAAAAATTTGCCAATCCTTGTTCTATATTACACACCCATTGAACATTTTGGGTGGAGAATCTCCAAGGAGGTCAAGCTCAGTTCTTTAAAAATATTTCCATTTCTATATGAGGAGGCAAAATAACTCAATCCCTAAATCTCAGTAGCCTTTTCTATTTCTATTGAAACTTTAAGTTTCACAGAAACACAGAAGACTACTGTGTTTCATTGTTTGAGATATCATACCAGTGGTAAAATTTAATGTACCCCTCCCATTGCAGATCATGAATTTGGTTAAATTACCATTTTGCCATGCCTAATGGAGGCATTATGTCTATTTACTAGCCCACTGCAGGGCTAACGGGGGAAGGTGGCGAGAGTCCCTTTTCCACATTGCTTCTGCCTCAATCTATATTTATTGTTTCAGTTCTTTTGCATCATTTTAGACCATTTCTAAATCATCTAAATCCAGGATATTTTAACACGAACTGAATGCACATGCTCAAAGCCAGTTTCTCAGCATACAACTTTGCCATTTTGCCAGTGTTTTTACTCAATGCTTGAGAGACTCTCAACACTAGCATGAGTGAAGCAGGAGCCACAAGGCAACATCAAAAAAGTTCTGCATGGGTCCCAAGCCAGGGTGCATGCCACACATGCTTTGAGGAGCCTTTGCTCTGAAAGAATGTGGTTCAGAGAGGCTTGTGTTCAACTGGTTGAGGTCACCACCAGCATGTGGGTCAGGTCAGCCCTACAGCAGCCTCAGATGTGTGTCTGAGCAGGTAGATCTCATGTAGTTCCTCCCCACAGCTGCACCTCAAGGTTTTGGGCTTGCTTCCCCATGGACCAGGCAGCTACAAGGTCCCCACTCTGCAGTAAATGTCAAGGACAGATGCCTGCCTCCAGCCCAGCCATCACCTTCCTGGCTTTGTCCTTCCCTTTGAATGTCCACTGACTCTCCTTTCCCACATGCCAAACTCGTCCTGTGTGCGTTCACCTCTCCAGAACAAACAGTATGAAATGAAGGTGCAGTCTTCCAGCAACAATCACATTAACTATTTATTCCGCTGAGGCAAACCATGAGTCAAGAGCAGCGTTTCAGATATGGAAGAACTTCTAGTTTCTACTGATAAAATTATTTTCCCAGCAGGGCTTGTCTTCCACAAAGTGACCTGACCTAAAGGTGTTTGTACCCGTCACCAGGTGTGAGTCAAGACAAAGCAGCAACATAGTACTTGACATCGTTTGGTGTGTAGGACTTAGGAGAAAGATGAAAACAGACACATGATGCTGATAAGAATTTCTTTTTATGTTATTCCAATAAAAAATACATTCATACAGAAATATAACAATCTTGCAAAAAACAATTTCAAATAAAATCTTGTAAAACAAAATTTTTACAAAAATCTTACAAAGAGATTCTTTAGATAACAGGGTGCTTCAAAAACAAAAAAAGAAATTTCACTAATAGAAACTTTTTCTTCTTAAATTTCAAGCAAAAATGTTTTATTTTTTTTATTTTTCAGCTTGATTGAGGCTCAGTTATCACCTGAACAAAATGTACTTGTTTATTAAGAAAATTACAGGCATTTGACATATGGCACACAGCCCCACCCCATCCACACAAGTCTGATGGTATTTCACAATTGAGACAAGCCAGTGCAAGTTATTCTTTTTGTTTGGGGTTGGTGTTTGTTGGTTTTTTTTTTTGTTTTTGTTTCTGATTTTCTTTTTTTTTTTTAATTTTTTTTTTTATTTCTAGTTTATAAGAATTACGGCTAAGCCAAGGACAATGCAAACAAGGAGTTAAAAACACAACAAAACCCAATTTTAAATAGAAATCCATTTTCTGGAAAATTTTGTCTTTTTGGGGGAAGAAAAAAAAAAGTGCATTTTCAGGCAATTTAAACCAAAAATGAAATGAGAATGATTTAAGCCTGTGTGTCCCATAGAACCAGATCACTTGCATATACTTTTTTTAAACCACTTATCTACATACATTTCCAGGAAGATATACCAAAATATTAGCAGAGTAAGCAAGACTGATAATTAATAGTAAAAGAAACAGGTCACATGTTTCAATGCATCGACTGTAGTGAGCTGGTTTAAAAAAAACAAAACAAAACAAAACTGGTTTTGGACAGACTATTCCTACTCTAGGAAAAAACAGTCTTTATTTTAGCTGAACTATGTAAAATTAGAGCTCAACCACCACAACGACTAGCTCACTTACAGGTCCTCCAGTAAGCTGGAAGGCCAAAACCCAAGTGTACTTCTGCACACAGCTAATATTCTTTTAGCATGCCAATATTCGGTTCATATCATTCTTAAATGGCCACAGATACGCTATTCCAGACAACCTAATAACTACAAAACACAGTCAGCAGTCTGAGAAGGACTGAATGCCAACAAAGCCTTCAGCATACCATTAAGCTAAAGGTAAAGCCTCTAAAAACGCTAGATTTTAATTAACTGTATCTTTCATTTCTTTGTCTCCTTAATGACCGTATTGCAGGGGCGAAGGGGGAGCAGGAATATTTTGATGGGCTGTGGCATTTTCTAGCTATGTGTTCTAATTTTTTTCCTTTTAAAAAAAATATTTATATATTATCTATATATATACACACATACACAGACTGTACACACAAATATACATACACAATTATTTTTCTGCCCACTTTTAAAAAAAAAGTAATATAGTTTCTTTCTGTATGACCAACAGATAGCTAGATATATAGATGTGAAACTTGTGCCTTTTAAGCAAATACATCTTTTAATACTTCTGTATCTTTAATATGTATGAAAACTTGACATATTAAGTACAGTTGGGGTGTGTATATACACAGTTGTTGTGCAAGGTCAATATAAAAAAAGTCTCAAGGTGGCAGAACTGGTCAGGTATTCAATTGGCATATGCATTATACTGTAACACAGTCAAATTGTCTAAGTTAAACAAATACTGTACTGACATGAATGACTTTTCTCTATATTTGTCTTTGTGAAGGAGGACCCTGGAAGTAACCTTTTTTTCCCCTCATATTATACATTTGATACAGTACAATGCCAGGTGAAAAGAGAGCCTTAATAAAGCATGCATCACCCATACCCCTGTATAAGACCCCCTGCAAGAGAAGGTCACTTGCATAAGGCACCATTATTAAGGTCAACAGTGCATTAACAGCTAGAAAACCAGAAGTTAGTCCTCAAGGCATAAATAAGAGAAAAATTAGCTGCATGAGAAAAATCAGTTTCTAACCAATAGTGGTTTTATCCACCCAACAAAAAAATTATTCATGTTCCATACATTATGTAACATTAGACCAATTGTATTTTAGCTGCTCTTAACTGGAATCAAAACTGCAGTCCTGATTAAAGAATGGAAAAGCATATAGTTCCCCAGAACCATGCAATAACCTTTGTATTATAATGAAAAGTTATAGTTGTGTTACATTTGTAAATACACAGCTTATACAATGGATTACAAATGAGCTCTGTAGCAAGTAAAACAAGCTACTTGACACATTGCACGTTTAATAGCTGCACCAGACACCTAAAGCTCCTCTCACACAGGAACAGGGAGGTCCCCCATTTCCATTCTGGCATCCTGACTCTTTTTATTCCCCCCTTTCCCCTCTCAGGTTTTCCCTCTAAAAAGGTGCAGACACCCCTCCCCCCACCCCTTGGAAATGATTGGTGGTCGTCCCATCTCACGAGATATTCCTCACATACAAGACATTCAGACTATTTTTTTTCTCTTACAGTTATAAAACAACCACAAGAAAAAAAATGTGCCTCAGCATACAGTCATCAAGAGATCCTCATCGCATACAGTCGCCCAATCATTAACATTCTCAGTGCACATGCTCACGGCAAAGGCTTAGGAGCCACTCAGAAGGTTAGATACCAGTGTATGAGTCCAGGAAACCCCAAACATCACGCACCGCGGTTGCTATGCCGTTCTTACATGACTTATTAGCCCTCAAAAGACCTTCAAGGAAGTGAGGTCCTGGAGGCAACTGGGTAGGGTGCAAAATGGCATGCTTTGGCTGGAACACGCATCCCTCCGCTCAAGGCTCTTCAACCTTGACGCCTCTTAGCCCGCAGGATTCACCTCTTGACCCATTCAGAGGTGTCTCTTCATGTGAAGGGCCAGGTGGTCAGACCTGGAAAAACACCTGCAAGGCAAGAGTGAGGCTGCGCGTTAGCCCATGGCCACCAGCACACGCGACGTGACACGCGGGGCTGAGGCACCTCCCCTTGCTCTGCTGCTCCAAAACACAGCTGGTGGAGGAGGGATTTGGCATTCCCGGGATACACGGGAGCACTCAAGGTGTCTCTGGGCACTCAGGAGCTCTGCAGATGGGTGGTAACACTGCGGACTTCTCAACATTCATCTGCAAGATCGGGCTACAAACCACTTCCCAACAGTCAGTAAAATGGAAGGGTTTTTCTAGTCCAAATATGCAGTAGCTCTTTAAAACTACCAGACACGGTTGTGTCCCCAAATAATTCCTACACAAGCGAAAAGCAGCCTAGACTGGCTTTCCAACAACCATTAAAAATGACTATTTAAAAGGGTGCATTTCAGTCACATACCTGTCACAGTGACTACATTTAAAAGGCTTGGCACCAGTGTGCTTTCTGAAGTGTCTGGTTAACTCATCACTTCTTGCAAAACGCCACTCACACCCTTCCCATGAACATCTGTAAGGCTTTTCCCCTACAAAAAAAGCAGATTACATGTTAGTCATGACTTCATTCAAAGACAGGTGCTATCATTTTCTATGTAAACCTCCTTCACTTCCCCAAAGACAGACAATTCTATTTAGCCTATCTGAATGCTTCAGAACATGTAAGCAAAGAAGGCTTACAAAATTCATCCACATGATTCCTACTTATCTTGCTGCAACAGCACATCAAATAATCTCATTCTTATGAAAAATATTAATAAAAAGAAGTGATTAAACAGGCTCCCAGGAAACAAAGGAATCTAGCCCTCTACCATTCCTGTCCATCCGTAATGGCAGGCTTACTCCCAAACAGGTACCATTCACCTCATAAAGGTGATTAAAGACAGCACAGCTAGGCTCCAAAATGCAATTAGGCTACTGTATTGCATCAAAGTCCCCTGTCACTCACTCATCTGCATAACATGCAACCTCCTTTCTGCTGAGCCACTTATTCTTGGAAAAGCCTGCACACCACTTTGAACACTGCTATTTCAGCATTCAAGAAATACCACTTCCATTCACAGGAACGTTTTCAACCAGACAGCACCAGAACACCAGTTCTGCAATACTTCTGAGCCTGGCAGCTATTTATGTCTGCTCAACAACCACGGTTTCAGTGGAAGTTGTTTTTTTCTCTTGAAATAATCCTGTTTTATCTGACTTCTGCATGACAATGGGAGCATCCGAGCTTGCTCAGACTTCCCATAAAAGCCACAAAATGCTGAGCTCATGAGTAAAACCAGAATCTTTTCCTTGAATTCTCTTTCCCACAACTTAGGGGAAAAAAAAAACCCACAACAATCCATATAGGTTTTTGCATTGGTACACCAAGAACACCAAGCCAGTTCCTCACATTCAGCCACGACTACTGAGCCAAGGCACAGCTCTACACATCTAACTGCTGTCATAAAGAGATGTCAAATAATAATGCTCAAACAAGCACATCAGCACGCTACTTCAACCATAAAATATTTATAAAAGCCCTGAAGTGTCTATCTTTCTCACTTTCTTTCCCAATAATACACAGGATTGTTATTTTTAGTTCAGCTTTCATAACAATAAAATGCTGCTTCTCAGTAATTTGGGATCAAATTATACAGTAGATCGTACATTTTTAAGTCCAGTTGGGCAGATGTGTCAGAAGGACAACAACACACTGTGGCTTTCCAAGATTTTTTGCTGATAACAATGGCATGTATTAAGTGTTAAATGAGTTACAAATATAGCTATACTTAATACAATCAAGGCCTTGGTATGCCTGATAAAATAGATCTGATGCGGACTGAAGCATAAAAACAAGCTCTTACAGTATTTAATGATCTGCCCAATGTTTGCATGTGCATTCTTTTTTTTAGCAATAAAGTCACAGCTCACTTTTGCTTTAGAAATAATCATCAAGAAAGGCCTGGCACCTATTTTCGCTGGACATTTGCTCCTGAAGACCATGTGCTGCTGCAGCTTCCCAACTATTGCCTGCTTAGACAAGTGGCTCCTATCTGCTATGACAGCAGCCTAATCCACCACCAACTACCCTGGCTCATGAAGAGAATGAGGAAGTGATGTCGTCCATGCTGGTAAGCCTCTGCTACTATTACATCATCTCTCCAAACCTGGGCTACCACCCAGTGATTGAGTAATGCTGTGACACCATCACCACCACCAAGGGGTATTCCCTCCAGTAGTTGCCAGCTCTTAATAAGCATAGGGTTACTAACCTGTATGAGTGCGCTGATGTGCTTTCAGATGTGAACTTTTGGTGTAAACTTTCCTGCAACCGTTAAAATGACACCTGTGAACACGCCTTCTGCCATCTGGCGAGGTGTCACCATTGGAGGGTGTACCTTTTTCTGCAGTCTTTCCAGTGGTACCGGTACGGATTTTCCCCGGTGAATGCAACTCACCCGGCGTACAATTCCATATCTGGGAAGAAGGCTCCTTGCTCAGCTCAGGAGACGAAGGGGGAGTGGAAGTGACAGATGAACTCAAGTTTCCTGAACTGGCTAAAACATCACTTATAGGGTCAGAGGTAAACTTTGTCGTGGGAGAGAGCTCCTCAGAGCTGTCTGAAGATTCGCTGCTCACGTCAGAATTCAAACTGTTGGTCTCTAAGTTCTGACTAGCAAGATTGTCCTCTTTTGGGACACATGTGTTCTTCAGTTCAGATTCCTCCTTTTTCTCACGTGCCAGAATAATTTTGGTCCAGAGATCCTCTTGGCTATCAAATTTGATTTCAGATGCAGAAACATAACAGGGTTCACTCTGAAGATACCGTTCCAGCTCCAAACATGTCTAGGTGAAAGAGAAGGAAGAAAAAAGAGAAAAGTTACAGGCCTGCTTAAAAATAAACCAAATTATTCTACACTTCAAAAAGTATGCAGGAATGTAGTACGTTCGATTTGAGGTTTCTAGGTTCAAAACAAATTAAAGGCTCCTCAAGCCGTAACTAGGTGACTGTTATGATGAAAAGAAATCGGTTTTCGAGACCTGGGCAGGAGTTCAAACACACAGCTGAAGGTGCAAGTCAGCTTTGGTTTCCAAAATAGCATTCTAATGACTCAGTCAAATTATCATCACTCTCATCATAAAACCTGTGTTTTCAGTAGGCTGATGTTGAAAAGAACCATAGAGAACCACAACATTTAACCACGCTTCGTTCTTGCACCTTGACTAATTTCAAGTTGTTTTGTATCTCTCTCACACAATCATGAGGCTGAAAGGACCCAGCTGAATACAATGTGCTCTGACACCTAGTTAAAACCCAAACTCTGCATCAGAAAACAAAGCCACATTTCAGCATGGCTGCGGAGCTGCTGGCCTGTCTTCTGGGGACATCAGTGGAGCAGCAGACATCCTCCCATTTCCTGTGCATGAGAACACGGCACACTCGACTTTCAAAGAATGTCATTTCCAAGTGCACTGGCATGCACACCACATAACTCAAACTGCTCCCATGCGTGTTCAGAGGAACATGGAGAACTTCAACAACAGAGGAGAGGGGAGGAAAAAAGTTCCAGAATAGAAATGTCCTGTTCTATAGGATGCAAAACGGGAAATTACTCTGAGGTCCTGCTGGGAGTCCCACAATGAACAAGAACTTTATCTACTGGCCAAGAGTGCAACTGTATGAGTCATCTCTTTCTTTCTTTCACGCAATGCCAAAGGAGACTTCCTTTTAAAACCATGACCATCTGCCAAGAAAGTACTCTGCAAATGTACATGTAACAGTACATGGACAACTTCCCCCCGACCACATTCCCCTCGACTCCATGAAACAAAACAAAAAACAAAACCACCCTAAATGGGTGAAACTGTGGGTTTCAATTTCAATTCACCCTGTTGACTTTGTAGCCATTTTCAGAAAACAAAACAAAACAAAACAAAACAAAACAAAAAAAGAACATGAACTGTTATGGCAACAAGCTGATGTTTTGGGATTATTCTTTCCACTATAGGAAATGAGCCATATGGAAGCTTTACACAGAAAATGGACACACCAAGTTTCCAAACCAAACACGACTTATTTCAGCAAGATCATCTTTTCCAAGCCCGGTAGCAAAACCCGGTCCCAAATGCCACACATTCCCCTCACAGCCTCTTTCCATCTGCCCATGAGCACAGCCGCCATGGGAGCAGCCTCTTTTCTCCCCCAGCACCGCTCCAGTAAACTGGGTCACATGCTCTGGTCAGGCTCGGAGTGTAGGCAAAAATTGGACAGAAAAATCAGAACCACAAACAACCCCCAAAACCAAACCCACTGCTGCACACGGTATTTATGTATTTGTCTGTAATTAGGAAACTGGGTTGCAATGCTGTTAAAAACAAAAAGGGTTTCTACAGGGACAGCACAATAGTGCTTTGATTTTCCGTGAAAACAAGCAAAAAAAGCATTTATTAAGATCTTGTTAAACTTTCATATTCCCGGCTAATTTAAATTCCTCATTAGGTAGATTAGTAATGGGGAGCAGAGTGAAGCTCTCCGAGTTTAAATGCCTCTGAAGGCTACTGGGAACGAGCGCTGGCGCTTCGCCAAGAGCCCGAATGCCTGAAGGAAACTACTTAGCTCCATTTCAATCACGTACTATGGAGCTGCCGCTCTGAAAGGGGAGCGGGGGGAGGCAGGGGGGGAAAAAAAGTCATTGCATACAATTAGTAGGTATGTGAAGGTTGTAACACTTTGCATTTCAACCTTCTGGGAAAGGCTCCTTCGTCCTTCTGCAAAGCCAGCAGGTATCTGATCCGGTGACCGGGCTGAGCAGCCCCCGCCGCGGAGGGAGCGGAGCGACGGCCGCGCTCCCCCGAGCCCCGCAGGGCTGTCAGACCTGCCAGCCCGCTGCTTGGATCACAGTAAAGACAGAAAAGGGGAAAAAAAGGGGCAAAAAGAAATGTCCATTAAAGGGAAGGAGCCTCCGTTCTTCTCCCTTCCCGGCCAGGGCAATTAGCACAAGGGGATCGCTGTCATATGACTGACAACTCACGGGCTCGACAAAGCTCCCTGCGCTGGGAACAGCCACGCTCTATACATGTATATGCACATGCACACACACAGACGTGTGTACCGACACTCCTGGAGGGCTTTTCCCCCATCTTCGCCAGGAACAAAAACAATAATAGTATAAATTTGCAGGAAAAAAAACCCAAAACAAAACAAAACAGAAAAACACCAACATCAGAAAAAAAAAAAAAAGGCAAAAAAGCATAAACCCACAGCACAGGGCGCAAAGCAGCCCTTGGCCAAGGCAGGGAGCTCGGATGACAAGACCCAGCTGTGGAGTCTGGACCTGGTACAAGCGCAAAACTTTTGCCAGGACTCGGTGTGGAGCGAGCGCCGGCTCCGCGCGGCTGCGGAGCGGAGCGGCCGCGGGCGCTGACAGCCCCCGGCAGCGCCGGCGGTAAACAACGAGAGACGGGGATGCGCAGCTCCTTCCATCCGCCTCGGGACTGTTCCCCCCAGACAGCCGTCTGCTCAAAGCCGAAACACCTGCTTCAAAACATCTACACATTTGTGCTGAATTCTCCCCAAACTCCTCGCTGACACTTGGGCTTGATTCTTTTGTTTTTGCCTCTTTTTTTTTGCCTTTTTTTTTCTTTCTTAAATCCGCTCATCCTTTAATACGGCTTAAAAAAAAATCCCCGACAACAACAACAACATCGACATCCTCGTTTACCTGTTGCCAATATTCCTCCAGGGACGGCAAGGCTGAGAAGTAACCCGTGTCGTGCACAATCTGGAGTTCCTGGAAGATGCTGCACATTGGGAGAACATCCATGTCTCAAGTTGCAACAACAAAGTCAGTGCTGGTTACCAAAAATACAGATGCCTCCTTTATGTGCAGGGGTTGCGGGGTGTGTGCGGGGGGGTGTCAACCTCTGCTCTCAGTTTCCAAGCCCCCCCCCCCTTCTCCAGAGATGAAAAAAAGAAAAAAAAATGTATATATAGAGATATATATTAATTCCTTGAGGAGCTCGGGGAGGAAAAAAGACCCAAAGTTTCATGCAAAGTTTAATCGCACAGCAGGGCAGGACGTCTCCCGGGGCGGGCGCGCGGCTGTCCCCCCTCCCGCGGCCGGCGGACCTGGCGCAGGAGCGGCCCCAATATTTGCAAACACGGCGCGGACTCTGCGAGCGGAGCCCCCCGCAAAACTTCCCTATTCAAAGCTCTGCCCGGCCGCGCCGCCGCCCCGCCCCCGCGCCCGCCCCCGCCCC
>VZTH01006523.1:115937-131902 GCA_013397815.1 Aleadryas rufinucha | reverse complement strand
TGTGCAGGGGTGTCCCGTCTGACTGGGGGTATTGGTGACCCCCCCGGGCCTGTGCAGGGTGTCCCGTCTGACCGGGGGTGACCGGGGGTAACCGTGACCCACCCCGGGCCTGTGCAGGGGTGTCCCGTCTGACCGGGGGTAACCGTGACCCCCCCGGGCCTGTGCAGGGGTGTCCCGTCTGACCGGGGGTAACCGTGACCCCCCCGGGCCTGTGCAGGGTGTCCCGTCTGACCGGGGGTATTGGTGACCCCCCGGGCCTGTGCAGGGGTGTCCCGTCTGACCGTGGGTAACCGTGATCCCTCCTCGTACTATGCAGAGATGTCCCATCTGACCAGCGTGTCTGTGAGCCCCCCAAAGCACCTTCCCCACGAGGCTGCAAAGCAGCATCCACAGGCTCTGCGGGTGCCCTGGGTTTTGCTTTCCCGTGAGCAGGAGAGTTCGGATGTTTCTGTCCTTCCTTTATACCCCGAGGGACAGCTAGGGAGGCCTCAATGACACCTTGGAGGGGGAGCTGGGTCTCACCTGGGTGATGGTCCTGGAGCTTTGCATGGAGAGTGATCTTTGCATGGATGGGCACCATGGCGGATGCTCCTGGCCAGCACCATCTGACACTGCTTCTCCCAATTCCACTTAAGCACAGATAGTTATTTGTGTTGATGGAGCATCAGCTTTTTTAAGAGTAGCCTTGTCAATGGTATGAGTGTCTTAATATAATTTAAGAAACTGTGATCATTAGCTTTCCAAGGGAGTGTCCAGTACATGGAACAAACAGTCCTAGTAT
Source organism: Aleadryas rufinucha (assembly GCA_013397815.1). NCBI lineage: Eukaryota > Metazoa > Chordata > Aves > Passeriformes > Aleadryas > Aleadryas rufinucha. The sequence goes on along the minus strand of VZTH01006523.1, from coordinate 131,121 downwards.
GTTGGTTTTGTTTTTTGGTTTTTTTATTAAAGGACTTCTAATTTTCTGCTGATGTTTTCATCATAATCTCAGCTTTGTTCTTTCCATTTCCCCACTTTTCTCTGTATCTGTTGCTGGTTGCCTACAGACGGTAACTGAAGTGTTTAATGTGTATTTCTTCTGCCTACTGCCTTCTGTGAGCTGGTGATTGCAGGTGTGAAAATGTCAGTCTAGCTTTGCATCCCTTGGCCCCTCATAAACTATTAATATGGTGATCCCTTAAACAAACAACTGGTGTTCATGGTTGGTTTTCCTGTGTCTATGGGGAAAAAAAAAAAGTGTAAGGTCAAATAGAACATTATTTTCTGTTTAGAAAAACAAGGCGATGCTGAAAACACAAAATATCTAAATCCAGATAATTATGCACACTTGATTGAATCAGTAATTCTTTACTTGGTTTCACATGACCAAACATGTAAATATATATCCAAAATTGCCTTGCAGGCAACAGATAGTGCAGGTAGTTTTGTGTCTACCTGTGGCCAAAAGTAGATCCTCTGAAGAAAAGTGCAGAAGGAAAAAAAAGAAGAGCCCTCCTAAGTAGATGAATTATACACCTTACTTGAGCCTGCTTTTAGTTCTGTGGAGCAAAATATTTTTTGGCCTGAAATGTGGTGTGGGCTCCAGTCAAATATAACCTGGTAACATAACTCTGGGAATCATTAGTGTTTTTTTAACTGACCCACTCCCTGTTTAGAGCAGATTTTTATTTTCAAACATAGTGACAGTAAATGCAACTATCCACTGTTTCTATTTTACACTTGTCCCCTTTTTAGCTGTGTGTCATGTCAGAGAAATCTGGGCTTGTCAGAGGCTGGATGAGGTTGGCTCTCCCCATGTGGAGTTTGAGGCATAAGGATCTTATTTTGTATGGGCAGTATTTCCCAGTGAAGGACAACTGGAAATAGCAGATGCAAATTGATGGAGATGCAGAAGTCCTTAAATGAAATGCCTCTTTAATAAGTAATGTTTTCTGCACTGCTGTCAGTCTGTGATTGGTTGAGTGGGATGAAGAGTCCTGTTGTAGGAAAAAATGAATCAAATCAAAGAAAACCGTGGCACAGATGTGAGTATAGTGCAATAAAAACTGTTTAAGTTATATTTTGATTAAATGCTGGCTTTCATTAGACAACTGTCAATGGGCAAAAGAAAATTGACATGTGTCGCTGGATGAGTTAGTTCTAGATTGCTACTGTACTAAAAAATTTTAATTTCAAGTATCAAAAAGCATCAATAGAACTAAAGGTCAAACCCAGATAAGAAAGAATGGATCAGACTACGGAGTGAAGAAAACAGACAAAGTGTTTTTACCCAGTATGTATTTAATCAGGAATTAAAATGAAATAGTGAGTCAATAACATGCTGTGGTTTAGGAGACTGTTCCGTGGAACGCAGGCTGAAGGGAAACTACTGGCACTAATAGCAGCCATGTGGAAAGAAGGGATGGTGTGTGAGTTGAAGGGGATTTATTGTAGTCTGTGGAGTATAATAAACATTAGGAGAAATTTTGATAGGCCCCAAAATGAAAGAAAATGAAAGAATGAGCTAGTGAAGATACTTGAAGATATAATTTAGTTCCTAATGACTTTCTTCAAGCTATACAAAGCAGTTAAGTTTCGAATATCCATTTTATACTACTGGGATTTTTTCAATCATGAGCCACGATGGAATTTACCTTGAAAACCTTAAAAGAAAACATGTGCTAACTTTAAAAAATCCAAAGCAATATTAGTCAGTCCCTTGGGACTACACAGTTTTATTTAGATGTGCCAACCAAGGACAAAGACCCTGATTTAGAGCAGAGGCCTCTTCATTTATGTACGTGAAGGATACTGAAGTGTGTGTACTGACTGGGCAGCGCTAGTGAGTTAGGAAGGAATACAGCTACCAAGTTCCTTGGATGATTTTCTTGTCACTGCTGTACACTTAATTAATGGTGGATACCCTTGATTACATAGTCACACACTTACTTCCAATTCTGTAAATGTTCTCTGTGTTTTTAACTCTGTATGATCAACACCATTTATAAAAGTAGCAAAAATTAGTATAAATTATGTAGGATTGCTCCAAATGTCAGAGCTTTGCCCGTAAAGTTTCACAATGGCTTTTAAATAGGACTGTCCACAATTTAGAAGCAGCCAATTTACCACTTTAAGGCTGCTAATTTACAAATATGTGCTGGAAAAAAAAGCCCTGTGTGCTTTTTTTTTCCCTTTCATTTTGCTTCATTAATTTTAGTAAGGTTCTGTCTGAAAAGCTGTATTGCCACATTACATACCCGACCACTTCTCCGTAGTAACCACTTTTGTCAGGAGTGGTAGACTGTTCCTGGAAAATTGCTCTCCGAAGTAGCAGGTGACAGACGGTGTTTTCCAGGTGGGCTGAGCTCCACATGAGGCAGGGGGAGCACCTGTTCTGTTCTTAGAATATTCATGCGTTTTTAGAGGACACATCAACTTGGTCTGCATTGTGTTCAGTGCTGAGAGTAAGAAGAGGGGAAAACCTCCTGAAAATGGTTCACGTATAGCAAGACGCAGGGAGGTTAGATGAAATAGGCCAGAATCAATAGCTTTTGGTTTGATTAGGTTAAATGGACTTTATTTGGGAAAGAGAGAGAGACAGAGGGTGTCAGTTCCGTGAAAGCATTGTCAGATAGCAGAGAACACAACTTGAAACAATCTGCTTCCGAGGTGGCAAGTTGCTAAATCAAAAACTAGTATGCGATGTGATTCTACCACAGATAAAGTAAATGCTTTTTGAGGCTATATAAATAGAACTGTAATGAGTAGACAAGCAAGTAGGGTGATTCCTGATCTGTCACTGTGGCAGAGTTAAAGACTTACATTTCAGACCATAAACTAGCCTAAAAGTAGGGAAAGGTGAATGAATTTAAAAGACATAATAATAAAAATACAGTAAGGAAGAATTTAGGTAAACATGACCTGAACTTGTTCAGCAGACACAGAAAACAGAAGAGGTGATGTTTCTCTACAAATACTGGTAAAAAATTAACCAGAATGGAGGGGAAAAAATGGTTGTCATTAGCTAATGTGAATAAGACATGAATCAATGAGCCACAGCTGAGTCAAAGAGGTGGTGTGCCGTGAGTTTTTTGTCATTCTGGTTTGTTGGTTTTTTTGCTCTTCAGATGAAACCCATGGCTATTGTAGTTTCTACGGTTTACCTGCAACAGAGCCTTGAAATTCATGCTTTTAAATTCCTGTTTTCACTTTGATTCTCCTAGACGTGCCTAAATAGTCAATGAGAAGGTAGAGCTCTGGGAACTGATCTGTGATCCCCATCAGCACCCAGAAACAGTGTTAGAACAAAAGGTGTCAACAGACGATCCTTTTTCAGGAAGATGTATTGTAGAATGTCTTCCTTAACTGTCTGTACCCTCACCTTGAAGGCAATTACATTTTCCATTTCCATAACTGGCACTGGAAAGGTGATTCTGTCTCTCGCTGCCGTAGTTACAAGTGATGATCCTGTAGTGGCCTAGTTGTAAACAGGTTATTAAATCTGTTTCCTCATGTACCTGAGTTGTCTTTATGTTTTAGATAGGTCTTTTTTTCCTCCCTGATGCTTAGCTGCTGGATGTATTTATGAACAAAACATATATTCACTTTTCAGCTCTTTCTTCTGTGACTGTATTAGGACAAAATTAGACCTTATTTCCACAGGAGGCTCAGTGTAACAGTCTGCTTAATAGTACACAGGAGTATTAGTAATAGGAGTTATAAGTCCTAATTCAATGGAAATTTCATGAGTTTTAATGTAACAAATATCATGTATGATCTTCTAAAGTATTTAAAAGCATTCATCCTGTACAGGGTAAATAAAAATTGAACTTATAAAAAGTCAACAGTTTTCATTTTTGTGAGATCTGAACTTTAGGGTGACTACTTTTCTAGCAGTGCATAAAATCTTCCATGATGTAAAAAATCTTCTATTAAAAAAAAAAAAAAAAAAGGTAGCCTTCCAGACCTTTCTTTGTAAATATGAGTAACCTGTAAAAAGAAAAGCCCTTTCTTTGCAAAGCATCTTTATGAAAGATGGGGTTTAGAGTGAGCAGCCTCATAAGTAACAAATCAGAACAACTGGGACTTGTCTGATGCCAAGTTCCTTGGCTGCTTTTAGGAAGTTTACTGACTGCTTCTCCAGGTGGAGGAGCAGAATTTGCTATGATTAATGATTAAAAAAGCAGCTTGAGCTAAGAAAAAAAAATAAAGCACCTGTGTCACTCGGCATTTTTTCATTTTCATATGACCGGTTTTTAGTTTTTGCTGCTGCTAATTAGTGAGCATTATTTAACAGAGCATTAAGCTAGGAAACTTAATTCAGACCAATTTTGGAAGCTGTGAGAAAAGGAACCCAATAAGAACCAGTCATTTTGTGAAGCGAGAGACTGGAGGACTAATGATTGTTAAAAATAGCTGGGCTGTCTCACTAGCTGCTTGTGAGGCTTAGTAAAAGTACGTAGAATTAGATTGTAGCTGCAGACTTTCACAGGAGAATGCAAGGAAGTATTTCTAAGCAGTGATGCCAATTAGACACAGGGCTGGCTGGCCAGGGTTGTGAAACTGCCTTTTCTGGGAATTAGTCATGGCAAGACTAGACAAGGAGTTGTGTGGAAGCCTCAGCCAAGAAAGGCAGACCTTTGCTTGGAATGAACTACATGGCCCAGGATAGCTTTTCCAACTTGTAACATCTCTGCTCTGACTTTACATGAAGTGCATTGTATGGGTTGTAAGTTTTGCAAAGGGTTTTAAGGGTTTCTCTGTGTCACAGTACTCCTTTCCGTGGTGCATGGGGGGAAAAAATGTGCCTATTGCTGTATCAATAGGGATCTTTTCTCTTAAGAGGGCATGGGATGAACCTTTTGCCCCTGGCAACTTGACTTGCCATGGCACAGGAGAGCAACCTCATCGTGTCGCTCCTTATGAGAAATGGGAGTCAGTGCTGATTCAGCCCCCTCTCCATTAACTTAACCTGCAAAATTAGATACAGTGTCTGATATGCACATGGCCATGTGTACATATTTGAGAGCAAAATGAACTGTGGCCTTCTTTGGGACACAAGGAAATAAACACAGTCATTAAAGAGTCAGCACCGTTACCGCATAGTGAACCTTTACTCACTGTTCCCACCTATTGTTATTTGAAATACCCCATTTCCTGTTTTCCGTAACTGTTGCCAACGCTCAGGATTCGGATCTCATTCACATCAATGTAACTCTGATAGCTCTGGGACATCAACAGGGGAAAGGAAGTGAAAACCAAGTGACTATGATGAAGTAACCCTGAGTTTCCACTGAAGTGCTCAGGGTTTAGTCCCAGTCAATGCCAGAGCTCAGCCTGGCGTGTAGGAATTCAGGGAAATTGCCCTTGTCAATACACTCGTACTGTCATTATTATTATTGTGCACAAGGATGGTAGCAAAAATAAAATAAAGATACTTACTCTGTACATATCTGAGATGAATGGGCATATATACCATATAAACACGCATAATAGTTACTTTTTCATTCATGGAGGCTTCTTGGATCCTCATTATGAAACAATGAAGTCATAAGAAATTTTTAAGTGACTGTGTAGAAAGTATTTTTTTCCCGAGTTTTTATATTTCAGCCTGGTAAGAAAAAAAAATAAACAAAATTTTTAAAAAAGAACACCCGTCCCCCCAAAAAAAAACAAAACAAAAAACCCCAACCAGCCAACTAACCAAAAAACCTAACCAAACCAAAAAAAAAAAAAAAAACCAAACAAAATCCCAACCAGCCAAAACCCCCATCCCTTTGTTCAGTGTGGGAGAAAGGATTTTTTTATTTGAATTCCGTAATGAGGAAACAGAAACACACACATAACTGGAGGATCAGACCCACAAAGATACCTCTCAACTCTCAGCCATTTTTCTCTGTATAGAAAGTTGTTGGAAATGTAAATGCCAATAAAGCATTGTGAATTCCTGGCTAGTATTATCTCTGGGTCTCAGTTCCCTAACTATAGAGAAAGGATACTACTTCCTTCCTTCACTCTATGCCAAATGTAAGCTCTGGCCCAAAATCACAAAGAAAGATTATGGCAGAGCCAAGAAATGAACTCAGATCTTCTGAGTCCTAATCTAGGCTTGATATCACAAACTCATCTTCCATTTGCTTTTGAATAACAACCGAAGTGTTAACCTTATTCCTATACATTTGCAACCTGATGGAGTTCTTACCTCTGGTGGTCATTTCATTTCCTGCTGGCAATTTCACAGCCTTTTAAAGCTTTTTCCTCCTGAATATTTTTTTTCCCTTTCCCCAAGAGATAGGCAGCTTCCTTCAAGACTTCTCCAGCAAAGCTTGCCTGTCTTCTTTGGTGGTGTGTGCTGAATGATCTTCACCTGTTGCAGAAATAATCTATTATCATTTTCAATTGCATGTTGATGTTCTCTATCTTCCTTACCTGTTATTTGCATCTAATCACTCTCCCTCAAAAATAGGTAGACTTTTTTTTTTTAGATGTCCTAGAAGTTTTTTGTCAAATAAAAATGTTTTGCTTTAAATGAGCACTTTTTTGAGTTTAAATGCTCAAGGCAACTTTTTCAAGGGACAAACAATTAAGTTAATAAGCATACACAAAAGCCCAAATCATTATTTCTTGGTCTTTTCCATTTTCTTGAAGTTTATGAAATTTATTTGAATGGGGATTTTTTATAATCTAATCTGGCCTTCATTTGGAAATCATGGATTTTAGAGGCATAATAGAAATCAAAAGTTGTATTATTCAAAACAAATACATTGTCTTGTTGTTTTAACAGGGGGGAGAAAATTTTTAACCAGCTNTTTTTTATTTGAATTCCGTAATGAGGAAACAGAAACACACACATAACTGGAGGATCAGACCCACAAAGATACCTCTCAACTCTCAGCCATTTTTCTCTGTATAGAAAGTTGTTGGAAATGTAAATGCCAATAAAGCATTGTGAATTCCTGGCTAGTATTATCTCTGGGTCTCAGTTCCCTAACTATAGAGAAAGGATACTACTTCCTTCCTTCACTCTATGCCAAATGTAAGTTCTGGCCCAAAATCACAAAGAAAGATTATGGCAGAGCCAAGAAATGAACTCAGATCTTCTGAGTCCTAATCTAGGCTTGATATCACAAACTCATCTTCCATTTGCTTTTGAATAACAACCGAAGTGTTAACCTTATTCCTATACATTTGCAACCTGATGGAGTTCTTACCTCTGGTGGTCATTTCATTTCCTGCTGGCAATTTCACAGCCTTTTAAAGCTTTTTCCTCCTGAATATTTTTTTTCCCTTTCCCCAAGAGATAGGCAGCTTCCTTCAAGACTTCTCCAGCAAAGCTTGCCTGTCTTCTTTGGTGGTGTGTGCTGAATGATCTTCACCTGTTGCAGAAATAATCTATTATCATTTTCAATTGCATGTTGATGTTCTCTATCTTCCTTACCTGTTATTTGCATCTAATCACTCTCCCTCAAAAATAGGTAGACTTTTTTTTTTTAGATGTCCTAGAAGTTTTTTGTCAAATAAAAATGTTTTGCTTTAAATGAGCACTTTTTTGAGTTTAAATGCTCAAGGCAACTTTTTCAAGGGACAAACAATTAAGTTAATAAGCATACACAAAAGCCCAAATCATTATTTCTTGGTCTTTTCCATTTTCTTGAAGTTTATGAAATTTATTTGAATGGGGATTTTTTATAATCTAATCTGGCCTTCATTTGGAAATCATGGATTTTAGAGGCATAATAGAAATCAAAAGTTGTATTATTCAAAACAAATACATTGTCTTGTTGTTTTAACAGGGGGGAGAAAATTTTTAACCAGCTGATCTTTTTGGTATCATCTGATTTAATAGGCAATCACACTTTTGTTTTATAGAACGCTGATGGCACCTTTGACATAATTGTGCATATGTGTTGTAAATTTGAATGTAAATGTTCTGATTTTGATAGAAGCAAGAAGTGCTTTCTCATTCTTTTTAAAAGTCATCATTATGAATGTCTTCAGTACAGCAAAACCTTTAAGAGTTTTTCTGATTTTTTTGGGCCTTGTTCACTTGAAAACTAATCCATGAAAATGAATGTGGAAATAATTTGATCAGAACATTACACACATGAAAATTATTAGTCACCCATCCTGCACATGTGAGTTGCTAAACAGTTACACAGTGGTAACCCAAACTATGCAATAGTCAAGCAAATTGATATAAGATGCCTACAGAAGCAGTCAGGCTAGGAAAAAAGCATGAAATTTATACTTCTGTAGTTACTATTCTTCATTGCCTATATTATGATAACACCTAAATGCATCATCAGTGCTGAATGCCATTGGGCTACATGTGGAAAGAACAAACACTAAGTGACAGTCCCCATCCCAAAAAGATTAGTTAAACATGATTTTAATTAGGACTGATTGGTCCCTTTACGGAGTGTATTTCTGCCGCTATTTCAACATACAGCATATTAATTATGACTGTGTTTTTCCCAGTTTCATCAATAGCTGATCTCAGGGATGTCTTTAGGGGGCAGGATGTAACATGGCAGTTTCCCATCTTTCAAGGGGTCCCAGCTGAGCTGAGTCCTGTAGCAGTGGGAATGGAAAGGAGGAGTAGGAAGGCGCTGCTGCCGAAGGGCCTTGGGATCATGGCCCTGCCACTGGCTGGTTTGGTGATGCTCTGTGTTGCTGCATTCGAATGTTTGGCTTTTGATGAGAACTGCTGGACTCATGAGCTGTCTTGGAGGCCTCATGGTGCTAGCCAAGCTCTAAATACATCCACACAGCCAATCTCTTGCCTGACCAGCCTGTTTTTGGAAAAAAGATAAACAGACAAACAGAAAGGGAGCTGCACTGTTTCCAGTTTGCAGACTAGGAGATCTGAAACACTGAAAGTTTGTCTACACAGGGAGATTTACACTGCTGTGAGATTCTCAGTGGAAACGTTTCCTGCTCATTGGCAAGCAGTATCTGTGTCCAGATGAACAGATGGCTTTTGCTTCACTGTGACTCATGGTTGTTACATGGTGGGAAAGTCCTCTGAAGTAAGAGCTTTGGGGGTTTCTATCCTTTGCTCCTTTGTGCTGTTTCTGGGACCAAAGCACTGCAGAATTGCTCTCTATCTTTTGGCTGATGTTCATAGTGTTATTTTTTTAATGATATAGGCAGCAACTGTTGAAAAGGCCATGTTTCTTTTAGGGAGGTTGTCTCATCATTTGATAGGGGATATGCCTCAACATGATCACAGGGGAGAAGTTGTAGAAGGAAAAAGAACAACTAGTCAGAGTGTTGTGGAGAGAAGTGAAGCACAAAAATGTTGAGCATTCTCCTTGTTCAAAGGCAAGTAAAAACTTCTTATCTGAATGTTTAAAGACACAAGCACACAATGGTGCATGTGTACAGATAATTAAAATACCATCAATTCCCTGCCTCCAGGAACTGTAACTCAGAGCATGTTGTGTCTCAGCACTTTTGTAAAGTATCAGACAGTGCTGTGAATGCTGCTTCACAAATTAAAATGGCACAAAAATAAAAAATTCAAAAAAATGCAATTGAATGTAAATAACGTCTCCTGGAGGTTTTTCTGAAATAGAAACACTGCTTGCTCAAGTAAAATTCCTTTTAATCTAGTAGCTTTCAATCTTCCCAAATCCCTGTGGGATGAAAAGATGAGCCTTGTGGCATGCTTGGAAGGTTAATGAATGTGGACTCTGAACACAGTCTCAGGAAAGACTTCTTATTGAAAATACGTTGTGGAAAGTGTTTGAAAAAGGCCACTAGTATGAGCACGTCTGTGACTTATAACAATAATTCCACACAGAGAGTAAACATGATTTTTTATTAGCTACTTCCTATGACATTGAAATACAGTACTGTGGATATCATCCACAAGAAAATAGCTCCTGCAAACACTAAACCCAGCTGGTTTCATGCCGTCCTGCTTTGTCAGAGAGCAGCATTCAACAATAGCTCTTAGAGCTGAATAACCACTGGGGTAGCTTCAGGTAGAGGGCCCAGCACCAGGAGCTCAATCTGCGCATTGCCAAAGGGCAAGACACCTGCCACAACCTCTTCAGCCGGAATAAGTGGTTGTGCTTGTCTGGCCAAGGAAAGAGGTCTTTGCCAGGACTGTTATTTAACCTGCAAGGTGCATCCCAGGGTCTAGCAGTGACTCAAAAGACAAACCTCCCATCTCAGACTATGACCCAAAACAGTCCTTTCCATTCAGTTGATCCCTACAGTGTTTAAGTGTTGCTTTATTTTCTTTCAGTCTTCAGACACATCCATGTATCCATCATCCATGCTTCAGTCTTGAAATGGCATATGGAACATTCATTTTCATACCAGGAGGCTGAAGTAGGACAGAGATAGATAAATACACAGTATGTATAATTCTTTTATCCATCGTAATCTCAGTGGATGTACTTTTATTTCAGTACAATTGCAATGGTACAGATGACTTATATAAAATCTCTAGAGCAACAATCACTTTGTCAAATGACTTTTCTTTGAAAATTCAATATAATGGCAACTCTCAGCATGATATTTGATTACTTGTAAAATTCCCTTTTTCCCTAGCCCCTCAATAGTTCTGCTTGTGCCTAACTGCATCTGACACTCTCACACTGCTAAAAAACATAACCTTTATTTTTAATTCTATGACCATTTTCCTGGAGACAAGTGAATAGGTGAAAATCTGAGTTCTAACATGAAAATAAATAGTCTGTCACTAGATTTTTACATTTGAGGAAATCCTGAAGTGTCAGCCAAATGGTCAAAAACTGCCCAAACCTGACACTGACACACCTGTGATAATAAAATATGGAGTTTTAGACCAGTAGCATGAATTTTAAGAAATGTGACAAATAATATTTAGTATTTATTTAATGTATCTGTTAGATGTTGGTTTTAGTATTACAGGAGATCATATGGATTCTTTTCAGGTTTTAATATTACCTCAATCAGATTTAAAATACAGAATTGTGATCCTTCTGCTGGCTTCCCAAGAGACTTCTCTGGTGTCTAATTTAGATTTCATTAGGCTAACATATATCATTAATTAGACATTTCACTGATAAAATAATAGATTTTCTCTTATCAAGAGAAAATAGATAGATTTTTCCCGAGGGAACTCTGACAGATCTAATTTTCCTGGTCTTCATGAAGAAATTTGAACACATATTGCATGTAGAATTATTATTAATATTTCCATTCCAGATCTTGGCACAAGAAGTAGGAATGTAGTGATGAAATATTCTGGTGGCACAAAGCTGGGAGATGTTGTCAATACTGAGATGGATTGTACTGTAACACCACAGGAAGAGAAATGGCCTGGAGGGCTGGGGTAATACCAACGGAAAGGAAAAAACAGTCTAAATTCAGGGTCATGCACTTATGTACCAAACCCAAGGATTTATTTTGCACTGTAAGAGTTCATCAGTTGGACTTGACAGAAGAACAAATAGGCCATTTAATCACTGATCAGGAGATCACCCGATCATGAGAAGACGAAAATCTCATCCAGTGACAGGAAGGTAAATGAAGTTGTGGGGTGCAAAAGGCATTTCCAGAGTTAGATGCTAATATGCAAAGTCCTAAATTGCATCATGTCTCGAATCCCATATCTAACAGGAAATATGCTGCATGGACAAGGAGCAGAGAAAGGTGACGTGGCCTAGAGAACTTTTGTTGAGAGAGAGAGAAAATACAAAATTATGCTCATTTAGGCAGAGAGATTTTGTCCTCTGAATGAAGAAGAAGAAATATCAGAGACGAAGAACATTAACAAGCATGACAGGCAAAAGAAGAGTTGCAGAGAAAGTAGTTATGCAAAGGTCTAGACTGGAAACTGGGATGTTTTATATATTTTGTTTAGACTGGGAAATCTTGTAGTAGGGGTAGTGGAACAAAAATCTCATTATGGCAGTAAAAGAAGGCAGCCCTACTGGGTCAAGTGAATGGTGTATCAGTTTCAGTATTCTCTCTTCAACCATGATAAAATTTATGCAGAAATGCCAGAAATTCAACTTCAGAACTTGTAGTAATGAAGGACTAGATTCACATTCTCTCTTTAAAATTACAAGGACAAAAGCCCAGTGGCAATATTTTTAGAGAAGGAGAGTTGGTGAGGCTATGTGCTTTCTGCAGTCCATTCCCTTTGTACTCCCTTAGCATTCAGAACTGCTGGACTAGTGATGTTAGATGCTACATCTATGCCTTGAAAAATCTGTTTGTAGATCTGATGTCCATGAAGTTAATTTCTGTTTGTTTCTTTAGCGTTATTTTATTGATGGTTGTCTGTTTAAGGGGTTTAGGCTCTATATGTGGGTATGTCCCTTCCACTCGTCTCATATGTTGCACATCTGAGCAGCAAAAATATCTACCCTTACTGGACTTTCATGATTGCTTGTGTCACCTTTGTGTCAACATGAAAATTGTCTGCTATGGGATTCTTTTAATATTAGATATGATTAGCTTCTTAGGAGCAAAATATTATGTTTCTATAGCATAGAAACTAGTATTCTGATGGCATCACAAGTTCTTTAGTCATTAAGCAATATTTGAAACAAATAAACATGCATTCAATTTTTAAGATACATAGCAGACATATTTCAGCCTTTAAATAGGCTTTTTTGCCTTTTGAAATAGCCACTCAACTAGTGTTGTTATCTCAGTTCTCACTTTCAAGCTCTATCAAAAAGCAGAGACCAGTGGTGATTGCAGCAGCTGCACGGTACACAACAGGAAAGAAGGGAGGTTTAATGTAGTTTGCAGTGCCATTGTTTAAAAGACAGTCGAGATTTTCCTTCCATGACTTTCAGCTAGCGGAGCTGGAGGCAGATCTGAGCTAGCACTTACTCACCTCCAACACACCTTAATCTTTCAGACTCTCTCATGGGAGTGGATATTCCATTGTCTGGCATCTTCTCTTCAACAAGGCTGCTGTTGTCATCAGGGGGACTGTTCTCCATCATCACTGGCATTTTGCCTGTACCTGCCACGTGTCCTTGGTTGTCATGTTTCCCGTACAACTTTACTCTTAGAGCCATGACTCCTATTCTTATTGTTTATGAGATTCAGATAGTCATAAAGAACTCAGGAAATGTCTTTCTGGGAACCCCCAAATATTTTTAAAGGCCTGTTTGTTTGGAGTTTTTTGACTTTTCTTCTTCATACTTTTTTTTGCTTAGATTTTCCAAATAAGGTTTGCCTTCCTCTTTTGTCTATAATATGTCACATTTCTCAAATGAAAGCTGCAAATACTTTCATAAATAGGCAGAAGTGTTGTCTGCCTTCACTTCTGTTGGTAAAATATCTCTGTTGCAATAATTTTAACAAGAAGTGCATTGAATTTATTTAACTTATTCAAAAAGTGCATTTATGACCATTATAGTGCCTGCTCTGCAGGCTCTCACTCTTCAGCGATGGAAACACATTTCTGTTGTTAAGAACTGTGTACAATGATTGCTCTTTCCCCATTTTGTGGCTAACAGGAAATATGTTTAAACTGCAGCATGAGAAATAGCTCAGAAGAGGAATTGGATAAATGGTACAATTTTATAGTATTGAGTAAATGTTTATAATCTGCAGAGGTGAGTTTAGAATTCATGACAAAACTGCAAGCATATGATTTTTTTTTTTCTTGAGGACAAGGCTTAATAGTTGAAATCCTGTTTGTACTGGCAAGAGATTCATGTTTGCAATTGACATCCAGAGGTTCTGGTAGGTGGTGGACTTGTGGCTCATTGGTTAGACAATATTGAACACAATTCTAACCTTTTCCAGGTATGCACAACCTCAGATCCCAATCACATTAAGAGGAAAGGGATGATTTGATGTCTTTAAAAGTTAGTTCAGTATCCTGAGCTTTAGTTTGTCAATAAATCTCATGAACTCTGCATGCAAGCTGGGAAGGGCGAAGAATGTTTCTGAGCTTTCAGATTCGACAGTGCAGCACAGCTGCATCCCAGCTCTCCTGTATCTTATTTTGGACTGTATTTTTGCTAGTGCACATTGCTGGGTCATGTTGAGCTTCTAATCCAACAACATCCCCAAGTCCTTCTCCTCTGGGCTGTTCTCAAGCCATTCATCCCTCAGCCTGTGCTTGTCCTTGGGATTGCCCTGACCCACATGCAGAACCTTACACAGGACCATGTTGAACTTCAGGAGGTTCCCATGTGCCCACCTCTCCAGCCTGTCTGGGTCCCTCTGGATGGCATCCCTTCCCTCCAGCGTCTCTACACCACACAGCTCGGTGTCAAACCTGCTGAGGTTGACATGTCCACTGTCCATGGCACCAACAGAGACATTAAACACCACCGGTCCCAGTTCTGGCCTTTGAGGAACAACACCCACCACTTTTATACAGTGAATACAGTGACACACTATTATACCTTAAAGATGTGGACAATATTAGCCAGAGCATACTTTTTCTACATTAGGTCAGTATATAATTTCAATATAATATATTTTCTCTACTAATTCTTGGGATTCATAAGAGTTTGTTTTTCTCTCTGGCTATTGCTTCTGTGGCCCTGTTAGGATCATTTTTAGAATGAGTGAGGCAAATGAAGACTACTTTCTGAAATATTTTTTCTGACTAGAGTTTCTGTGTCTTTAGTTTCAAGGAGAACTTGTCTCCTATGCAGCCCATTTCCTTTTTCAGTTCTACAAAATTTCTGCACAGTTTCTTTATTTCCCTTATTTTATGTGATGCAGTACATATTGAAGAGAGAAAATACCAGACTATTATTTAATAGGTCTCTCTGTGTATGTGTGATATTTGTATTCCACCTAAAGCTTGTATATTTTATAGAGAATTCATTCTGCATGCCCAAACTGAGTTTTCAGAATCTTTCCATTTCAGAACTTGAGGCCATTAAAATGCATTACAGCAGCATCCCAAATGTATACAACTGAAAAAATATTTTGTTCTTATGAAAACGCAACCTGTATTATCATCCTAGGTTTATAAATCATGAATATTGTTAGTGGGTACTATGCCTTGCAAGAAGTTAAAATAATACCCTGTCCCAGAAAAAAAAAAGAAAAAAAAAAGAATAAAAAAAAGGAAAAAAAAAAGAAAGAAAGAAGGCCAATAATCTGAAAAACTTAGTAAGATTTCTCCATCCCCAGCTCTT